>CAUYPK010022367.1:0-30545 GCA_963574355.1 Loris lydekkerianus
ACATTAAAAAAAAAAAGAAAGAAAGAAAGAAAAAAAACCCCATACAACCAAAAACAAAGCAGTATATATATGTAGTTGAATATTGTCTGGGCAACACGCGGTCTGCTGGGGTATGAGATGTTAATCACAGTGTTGATATGACTGGAGGCCTCCGCTGATTTCTCAAACCCCACCAGGTAGACACCCTAAATCTCTCTTCAGCCCTCTTAAAAGGCACTTTAAACTTGTAAACTTGTTGAGCAGAAGCTTTCCCAGGAAAGTGCTTGTTGCTGAAATCACTGCTGAAGTGGCTATCCTCTTACCCAGTGTGCCAAAACCGGTCTCACTCTGCCCCTGAGGGTTAGGGCTGTAAGGCAGCTCTGTCCCCATCTTTAGGCTACTCAGTCACTAGGTTACCAGCTCCCACCCGATTCTTGCTCTGTGACCCTGAGAGCGGAGCTTGCCTGGGTAGTTCTCTCCTAATGGCTCCCTGTGGCCCACAGCCAAACACTATTAGCTCCTTCTGGCTCAGCAGCTCAGACTGGGGCCCCAGACAATGGCCAAAGTTCTCTGCACTCCCGCTCAAGCTCTCCCCAAGGCAGTTCAACTGAGTGCCAAGTCCAAAGACACCAAAACAGTTCACAGGTAAGGCCTTTCCAGTTTGCAGTCTCACTGCTACTGTACTTACACAGTTGCCCGCAGGTTTAAACCAATTGAACACATGCGACCACTTGCCAGTTTTCCACTGTTTTTGTCCTCCTCATGAGGTCCAGAAGTCCCTTGCTGACTCCCTGTATCCTCACAGGGATGATTACAGGCATATCCCACCAGCCAGAGATGCCTGGAGACCTATCTCCCCAGACTCACTGTGCCCAAATGCAAGGAAGCTGTTACTCGGCCGCCATCTTGCTCTCTCTCACAATAAGGGAATTTCTTAACTCACACAGTAATTCCCCAGGAAGGTGAGTTCCTGGGCTGGTTAAGTCAACAGATCAACAAACAAACTCCGCAAGGAATTGAACGCCTCCATCTTTGCCCTCCATCAACCTCTGTGTGTTGGCTAGGCATTCCAACCACTACAGCCCTGCCAGAGATCACTTCTTCATGTTCCAGTGCTCAGATACTAACCTTCAAAATCTCCCATTCATGGAGCGTTCTTCTTTCCCACTTCTAAGGCTTCCTTTTTGTGAAGGACCTCAGCACATAACTCCAGGCCTTTCCTATCCCTGGGAAGGTGGCATGATTTACAACTGGCAAATTTAAAAGAACAATGAGGCATGCTTTACTCAGTTCTGTCTTTCTTCTCCTGCTCAGGAGCAAACCGGTCAACCAGAAGCATAAGTCATCATCTGTTGCACCCGGCAGCAATTCTGGCCTGGGCAGCCCTTCTGCCTGGGGACGCTGCCTCAACAAGAATGCCTATGAACGCTGCATCTACCCAGTTCTGAGGGATGAGGATCAGCAGCCCGCTTGGCTAAGAGTACTAAAGCTAAATCCTCCAACTTAGCTTCACCTGTTAAAAAACACAACATGATATTTTGACTTTGATGTTTATTGTTTGCTTCATTTTTCAACTTGTTCAGAACTGGGGAAAGGAAGAGCTCTTATAGGGGTCTTAGCAGACTTCCATGCAAATCCAGTTGGTCACAACTGAGTCACACACTCCTAAACCAGTCCCTTGCAAGGGAATATAAACTTCTGGATTAGCTCATGACTAGGATTTACAAAACTCACGCGAGGAAGGGGTGAGAGATCAGAAGAAAATCAAGACTCTACCAATAGAGAAAAGGGGGGAAGGGGCTGTTGCCTAAGCAGCATGTTCCCAGGAAATAACTCACGTCTTACTAACCTTGGTATTCCCCTCCTGGGACCTAGCACATGGACGTAGATCAACAAATGGCTTTGGAATCAAGTTGGATCATTACTTCTACACACACCTACAGCAGACAGGAGAAGGAGAGGTTCCTTCTTAGCCTCTAATTTCTGATTCCTTTTATTCCTGATTTCTCATTCCTTAGACCAAGTTCCTTCTAGATTATAGGGAAGCTAAATACAGTAAGAACACCAAAGATTAAGTGGCCATTTAATAATTCTCTCCTGCTCACTAGTACAAAACCATCTGCAGAATGTAAAGTACAAGGAACAATAAAATCTGCCCTCCAATGCAGATGCTCCCCCTGCCTGGGCCCTCCTCTGCCTGGGTCTCCCCACCCTCCACCCATTCAATTTCCCTTTAGAGAACAAGAATGACATAAATTTAATAAATAACCAATCTCAGGGGCTGTCAGGAAAGAACTCATAGGTCACAGCCCAAACTCAAGAGCCTCCTGGGCACTCACAATAAACTGTTTCTTACCGTGAAAGCGCCCCCTTCCTTCCTCCTCCCATGTAGTTCTCAACTCCCAGAGCCTGAGAAATCATAGCTAAAGGAACATAGCTGGGACACCAGAAGCTCTGTGTTTATTTTACATTAAACTGCTCATAATTTTTTAAATTATTTTGTGCCAATTTTACATTTAAATGTCCCTTCCTGTCCGAGAAGCAAAATGCCATCCACACAAAATTTTCAAAGGCAACTTTTCTTTAGATATTTGTAATTCAAATTCCAAGAAAACATAAGCTGGTTTAACTCAATTGTCATTTGATATTTATATATTATCTTTCCCTTAGTAAGCAAACGACTTTTAAAAATATGTAAATTATGACACGATAACGCCAGAAGGCGTCATAAATGAGTGACAGTTCTATTCTAGGCACTATATGGATACACTCACGTGCATATATAAACATACTGTGTATAAAATAGTCATGCGTACATGTACATATTCTGTACTTATAAACAAAGAAATGGGAAAAAACACAAAATAAGATACTATGTCGTTAGGCAATTTGGAGCAAATATGACACAAATTAAAAAAAAAAAGGTTGGGAGGACGTATGGTCTGACCAGAAAACTGAGATGCACAATCACGCAGAGCACAGCCTGAGCAGATTAATATGGCTGCCAAGCTCAGTTGCATCTTCCACATTCAAAACAAAGCATAAGAAATGTGTTTGTTAACTTAAAACATCTGTTCCTACCACAAGAATATGAATAAGAATAAACATGCATATGGATTATTCATCAATAAAAATACAAAATCTCTTGTATTATTCCCCTCATATGATTATTCTGAGAAGTTTCCAATGGAAAACCAGCCCATCTGATGATGATGAGCAATCTATAAAATCCCAGCAAGGAAAACATAATCTTCTAAGGCACCTAGAGCCCAATTCTCACTACCAGACACCCAAGGGGACAGGGTCACTCCCCATGAAGAAAGGCCTGTGGGGAAACCCTTCATTGTACACTCTAGAGTCAGGAGCTCTTTCTCGCCCTTTCTAAGGGCTCCCTGTCTTAGGCAGAACACACACACTAACCTTCCACCCACATGGAAAAACGCAAATTTGAAGAGTCTAAGCCACCACTATCTCATTGGTGATTCTGTCTGTCTAGACCAGGGGTCCTCAGATTTTTTAAACAAGAGGCCAGTTCACTGTCCCTCAGACCGTTGGAGGGCCAGACTATAGTTTAAAAAAAAAAAAAACTATGAACAAATTCCTATGCACACTGCACATGTCCTATTTTGAAGTAAAAAGACAAAACGGGAACAAATACAATCACACGGCCGCATGTGGCCCGCGGGCCATAGTTTCAGGACCCCTGGTCTAGACTCAACTTGAATTCCTCTAGTTAAACAAAGCTCACCATCTCTCTGAATTTATGCCAGCACCTAGCCCTATAATGATGTGCTGCAAAAAAAAGTAAAGTTTTCCCCACAACATAAGTACATTCTAATAAAGAGTAACATTCCGTGTAAAAGCATATTCCTGTCTTTTAAAATAAAAGAAAGGAAGAAGGACCAGAGGCATAATAAATGATGAATTCTTGCTCAGCTATAACTAAAAAGAGAGATATCCTGCAATTCAGAATATGCTTAGGGGAAATTAAGGGATGACGACGTGTCCTGCTTCCACTCTGGGAAGTGTCACACAGGAGGCTGAGCATTCTTCCCACCGCTGAGAAGTTCTGGATGTTTCCATAGCAGCCACTGACCAAGATTCACTAAGTGTTTGTGGGGACTCTGAACAGTTAACAGAGAAAGCTTCCAATTAATTTTTTTTTTTTTTTCATTTCTCTTCTCTCTAAAATCTCCTGAGCATATTGATGAATAACCAGCACAAACACAATTCCGAGACATTTTCCTATCTATGGAGCTATCCCTTTGTGTTACAGTTTCAAACAAAACCAAGTAACCGCACACCAGTTGTTAAAGCCTGGCACTAAAGAACCGTCTTCCTTAATCCTCCCTAATGCAAATAAACGAGACCTATAGATTAGTCCAGAAGTTCTCGTATTTTTCCTGCTACAATATAAACAGTGGATAACACTCCCATTAGTGCGTCAGATTTTTACAAAACACTAAACCAATTTTAAGAAAATACTACAGGATGTGTGAAATTGCCTGCAGGTGAGGGCTCAGCTCTATCTAATTCCACCCCTTTTATTCAAAAGTATAATCAAGCAATATGGGGAGAGCAGTACTGTCATGGAGTTACCTTAAAACTGTTCTAATTATATAAGGAAACGCAGGTACTACAGCAAATTCCTTGTTACCTTTCTCACAACTGCTGAAAACTCTACAGTAAGTTGTCACCCAGACTGAGAACCACCCATAAAGCCACATCTCAAGTTTACATAATAGAATATGGTAGGAATTTTAAAGCTCTAAAGCTGCACTGTCCAATACGGCAACCACTAGCCATGTATGGCTATTCAACTTTAAACTTTAATTAACCAAAACTAAGCACAATTTAAAATGTATCTTTTCAATGTCACTAGCCATCTGTCAACTACTCGGTAACCACCTGTGGCTCATGGTTACCATGTGGGACAGGACAGCTATGGGACGTTTCCACCATTGCAGAAGCTCCACTGAACAATACTGCACTAAGAGTGTTGGAGAGGATCTAATATAACAAGTATTTTAGAAATACAAATTTAGAAAGTGAGACCTCCTTTCATTTGAGTGACCTACTCCATGCTACACAGCTGGTACTTATTAATTAAAACACAGCCGGGACCTGAACCAGGACACTCTGGCCACTATTACCCACCCATTCCCATTCCCACATCTTGTTGTCACCTGGGGGACCTGAGCACCTGTTCCCTGCAGGCACCATTCTGGCTTCTTTCACACCCATGCTCTCAATTAATCACCATATCAAGACCACGAGGAACATAGCCCCCATTATATAGATGATTAACTTGGGACCCAACTGTATAAAGTGTCACATCTGAGACCACACAGCAGGTAGGTAGTGGTAGCAAAATTCAAGCTCGAAAGCCTGGATCTTTCTGCTGTTGTATATTCTCAACACTTGATACTTTTTATTATCCTTGAAAAACTTTCTTTTAAATTTGCTAAAAGTCAATGTCTCATGACACTCTTTGTCAGCATTTGTGAGCAAAGTTTCCCAAGTAGGAAAATCACAAGCCTTAACACTTTCAATCTAAGGAAGAGCAGTTTTGTCCAGATTTTCCAGGCATAACTGCGGCTCACTTCTACCAAGGACTGCAGGTCACAGGCAGGACTAAGAGCTCCCAGCTGCTCCCCTCTGATCTTCACAGCAACCCTGTGAAGTAACCAGCTCCTCCCCATTTCACAGATGAAAAACTTCAAGTGAAGGCTCAAACCACCCATCCCTAGAAAAACTTTTAAAAGGAGAAGTGCTTGCTTATAGTGAGGTAAAAGGAAAACTAATTTTTTTTAACTTCATAGAGTTGGAAAAGAATTGAAGATATGCGAAAACTTTGAAATAAAAAATTTATTTTCCTCCTCATGCTAGATGCCCCTGTCACAGTTAAACATATTATCCAGGTAGCTTCTCCCTGACGGATTCCTCATTTAACATGGTCACACTCTCTTCCACAGGGGCTGAATTTAGAATGTCTTATGAGCCCAGGGGTGCATGGGTATTTGGGAGTCAGAAACATGGCTGAAAATGGCTTATTCTGTGCATCTCAAGGTATTTTTAGTCCCTTCTGGCAATTTCTGACCTGAGGAATGGAAAGAAGAGAAGAAAGAATATTAGGGAAAAGAGGCGGCAGAGAGATGAGCTAGTGCACAGCGGAGAGACGGCTGCATGTGGCTGAGGACCAGGTCGTATCAGGACCTCGCTGCATGTGCCTGAGGACCAGGTCGTGCCAGGACCTCACTGCACGTGGCTGAGGACCAGGTCATGCCAGGACCTCGCTGCAAGTCCAGAGCTGTCACAAGTTGAGAGACATTTATCCTGGATGGGGTTGAAACCCATTCTTCTCAGTAAAGGATCACAAGAATGGAAAGCAAGTATCCAGTGTACTCAGCACCAATATGAAACCAGTAGATGAACTCATACAAGCCCACATCACGAAACACTGAATTCAATTCAAGTTGATGGGAGGAGGGGTTAGAGAATAGGAGAGGGGAGGAAGGAAGGAGATTGGGGTGCTCCCACATAATAGGTACAATGTAGGGGTATATGGCACAACTTTTGGGTTCAAGACACAAGACCCAACTACAAGAAGGACTCGACCTAACAAATGCAAATATTGTAACCTACTTGTTTGTACCCTCATATTAACCTGAAATTTTAAAAAAACAGTGGGGAGACAAAATGCAGCACAAGTTGAGGGTGTGCCCACACATACACACACTTATATACATATATGTGCACACACACACTTAGTATGCTGTGTATTATACATGTTTTTAAGATGAAGCGACCCTCTAAACATACCCTGCATCGCACACTGAATTTAGTGCACACTAGCACAGCTTCAGTGAAATGGGATGGGGTCAGCCAGGGACAGCTGGCTTTTGCGGGAAGTCAGGGATAGAGACTGGCAGAGACAACTGCACGGCAGGTGTGGCAGGGAGGGGGTGGGTGTATGGGACTGAAGGTGGTGACGAAAGTCAGTTGTGTTCAGAGACGGCAAGTGGCCTGGTGTGACTGTGCAAAACAGAAGGTTCAAAGGAATGGCTTAAGAACCAGAACCAGCACTGAGCTCTTCCTCTAGCACTCTCTGTAGCTTTGGACAAGTGTCTAAACGTTCTGAGCCTCGGCTTCCTTCCCTGTAAAGACAATATTCCTTTCCTGAAATCACGGAGCATCAAATATACAGCAGGTGCATAATAACAGCCCATTCCTCTCCGTCTTCTTGACTAGCAAAGAAGAATTTTGTTATGGCAGAAAAGCACATGAGGGGTCACATCAAGGTGTGTCCCCATATCACAGAGCTTCAGGAAGTTCTGTGACTTACCCGAGGGCACAGGGCTGGTTTGTGGCAAAGGAGAAAGAATCAAAACCAGGCCTGTCAGCTGGCCAGGGCTGCAAGTGCTGTACTGTACCTGGAAGCTTCCTCAATAATGAGTGCTAAGAACTCAAGGGTATGGGGAGAGGAACCCTGGCAGCACTAAAGTAGCAGCAAGCACCTAAATGCACGTTTCATTTCCTTGGTATATTTTATGAATTCATCTGGGCGAAATTGATGCTTTGCCATTTTCAACCAGACCAACCTTCTACTCCTAGTTACTCACCCGAGAAATGATCAAGAACTTCACACCCTGCCCCAGGTTCCTCATCCATAAAATGGAGACTTTGGACTATGAGCTGTCTGGAGTCACGCAGACCTCCACGATGGTGAATGTGTGGGTAGAATCACCCACAGGGACCCCACATCACCCTTCTCAGAGCCAGCTCTTAAGTGCAAAGCCTCCGAGAAGAGAAGGCCTCTCACCCAAAAAGTTGTCTAGAATCTTAGAACGGCATGTAAATGTTCTTAAACTCTTCATTTTGATTCAAAATACGTAAGCACACATCCACTCTCCAGTTTCACTGATGTGGCGGCCATGTCTCTCTTTAACACCAGGTTATGCAGAGACAGTGGCAGCCATGAATTATGCAGACAATTAACGACATCCACAGCGCATCATCTGCTATTTCCAGTCCCGATGTCCTCAAAAGGAGGAGAGATCTTAATGTGGTTTGAGCAAATAAATCTGAATGCAGAATCTCTCTAGATTTTCAAATTTTTCCCAAATCTTTTATAGCTGTTTCTCCCACACTTAATTTGACAGCAATTTTTTTAGTGACTCATCTCTGAGGAGTCTTTTTAAAGTATTCAACACAGTTTCCCTAGAAACAAGAATACTTATTTCTTTTCACATTCTCATTTCAGCAGTTTAATTAAATGATAACTCAGATTTTGTCATTCCTCTTCCCTAGCACCTCCAGTAGCTCACCCACCTTCCCAAAAGGACGAGCTAAAGTCTGCACAAGCTCCACATGCTCTGTCTCCTGCCATCCGCCCTTGGCCATGCGCTCCAGCCACTCTGGCCTCCACCACTTCCTCCAGTGGCTGACAGCTCTGCTGCAGACTAGCACCCTATTTACAGCAAACACCCTTGTCCTCCATATCCAGCATTTTCTACTCTCCCCCCACAATGCCTTCATGCCTTCCCCCCATATTTCCCCTATCTGGTATTCTATATTTTACCCATTAGAATTTGAGCTCCAAAAGGGGAGGGATTTTTATCTGTCTGGATCCTGATGCACTCCAGTACCTAGAATAGCAGAACTATAGTTGTCACTCAATAAATGTTTGTTTAATAACAATCTTTATTATGATGATAAATGTATTGTCTCTCAGACTGAATTCCAGAACTGCAATCATAATTTCAAACAAATGCAGCAGAGCGTTGATAAGCAAAGAAGTCACCTGGAGGGGTGAGGAGTGTGCTGGTGTGAGGGAGCCCAGCCCACTGGCTGAGCAAGCCATGAGCCCTGGGTCCATCTGGGGCATGGCACAGAGGGAAACAAGGTCATGCACTAAATGCAAGTTAGCTAGACAGTGTCTCCTTTTAATTTGATCAAAATAACCTTCCAATTATTTCATACTTTCATATTCAAATGCACAATAACACATAGCAAAGTCAATTATAGAAGATGATCTAGCCACTTTTCTTCCGATACAGACAGCACACAGGAAGAAGGCAGGCTGCCTTGTTCGGCACCACATCTTAGTGGTCTATTACCCTTAGCAAATGTCTTCATCTCACTCTCATCCTTGGTTCTCCACTAAAAAGGAACAAGATATAAAATAATGTGGCCTGCCTATTTTATTCGCCTATGATAAGTATCAGATAGATCAATAGCTATGAAAAGATATTGAAAAATTATGTAGCATTCTATTCAATAAACAATACTCTTTGTATTAACATGGATTACTGAGTTGACTACCACAGTCTACTACAGCTCTCCTAAACTCATGACACATTGTAGAGCACTTCGATTTTAAAATGATTTCTAAAATATATTAAACAATAAGCAGAAAGAAAAGTCTGCTTTTAAGGGCATAGAATGAGAAAGAGAAGGAAAATGGCTTTTTCCTGATTCTTTACTACAAAAACACAAAGAAGAAAAAAACATAAATCTCCAGAGCCATAACTGTAGTATGGGAAGTTCAGATTCAAGAATACTACTGTGAATATCTACAGTTAGCTAGACTCGTGGATACTCAAGGTAATCTTCATCTATTTCAATACCACAAGGATAATCCAAGATGACTTAACATCACACATGTCAACAGTAGGTTGTGATGTAAATGAGCAAACCCTTTCCAACCATTTCAGTTCTGTTTTATTATAGCATTTATTAAACCAAAATAAAAAATTGGTGAAGAATGACTTGTCACACCATTTATTGGAGTTGATGGAGTGTAGACAGTCTTTTCAATAAGGCTTTAACATGGTTACACACCATCGTGCATTATTAATGAAAAGAAATGCATGAGACTTACATCAGCTTTTCCCCCAAGTCATTCTGACATTAAATTCAAAATCAATTCTACTCTGTATGGCAACAGTTCAGGGATAAAAATGTTAATTTGTTTGTTATTCACCAAAATTTAAGTTTACAATTCAAAGCAACAATCAGAAATCTTTCCTATTCTACTGAACTTAATAACTATACTTTTGGGGGAGAAGGATTCAAAGGCGGAAGCAAATACAACAGGAAGATAAATAATTTGCACCCTCGTTTGCATCTGACGAGAGGATGAGATCTAATTTTCTCTCTGATTGAAAAAACACAAAAGACAGCCACAGAATGCAAATTGTGCATTGGGTGTTTGAACTTCTCTTCCAGTACCCAAGTATCCAAATGGAACTCACTCACTCTGGAAAAGGTATTAAATAATTGAGCATGATTATGTCAAACTGAAGGCTAATTCTCAAACTGATAAGATCACTTCACTCACATAGTAACCTCAACCAACCATTTTACACTCAAAAGAAATAAACCAAATATATAAAGAACGACCTACCGCCAACAAGGAACCCTGATAGACACAAGCACCTGTGGGGAAAAAACAAAACAAGAATTAAAAAAGATGCATAATAAATCAATAGGCACAGCCCTAGCGGGCCCACTGCTAAAACAGCATCTACATGCACTGCACTCAGCAAACATTGCTTTTTCCAAAATCTTAATAGCTTGAACATGTCTTCCCCCAGAAAAACAACCCCATACACCAAAACATTTCTTGGAAACACAGGAGAGAAAGCATCATTAAAACTTATTATTTGAATTTAAAAATAAATGTATTTATAATGACATGCTATAAATACATGTCATTTTATAGCATGACAGTATAAATACAATGTATATTTTTCTCTGTGATAAGTCAGCAAAGCTTCCCTAATCCAGTCCCAATATATATATCCCAGCTTCTCTGCCACTCTTTGCTTACACTAACTCTCTAGTCCAACCCAAGAGGCCAACTGAGGATCCTATGAGACACTTTCATATCTCAACGCCTTTGTTCATTTTGTTTCCTATAGGAGATGAACTTGGTCTAGTCAAGCCCCTGGAACTTGATCCCATCTCCTTCATGAAAGTTTTTCAGCCAATGAGATTGTGCTCCTTTGAGCTCATAACATTTTTACCAGAATCACCCATTGGTAAATCCATTTCTACATACCTCCTTGCAATATCTTTGCTGAGGGTGCAGAAATGTTGCAAATACCCCCACCACACAGTAGAACTAGCCCAAAGAGCGTGTGTGTACTCTCAGCAAAGGGAATGCTTCTACATCTTTGATGCCCCACCTCTTCACATAGTAGGTATTCACTTGGGTATCTGGTTGATTAATACAAAATACTCATTTCATGCCTTTAACACAATATGTTCCTCTTCAGGGGGATTAAACCATTTTATAGGACAGTAGTATAAAGGGTATTTCATTGAAAAGAACTCTTCAATTCATGACCTCCAAGACTCTGTTAACCCATTTTTCACTCAATTTTTTTCCTGATGGGCTGCTTATGAACTGACACATCTTTATGTTTTCCGGTCATTAAGCACCAAATGAAAAGCAACAGATGATTTGTTTCTAAATGGAAAAGAAGGCTGAATTTGAATGAGACAGCCTCCATATTCTGAAAAACCAACACAACTTAACATAAAACAAACCTAAGTTTTATATCAGAAAACAACTTACAGCTGCAATTCTAATTTTAAAAAATGTACCCATATTCTCAACCAAATTCTGAGCTGCAGAATACGTACTGATTTAACCTAGAAGCAGGTGGGCAGTGTGCTACTAGGTACTCTCTCAGAAACTGAGGCTGCAAAACAGATTAGAATAGCACATCCAAGGTCTGACAATTAAGTTTGTGAACTTGCCATCCTGTGCTTGCATTGGTGGCACTGTATAAACAACTCAATAAGGCTTCATAACCTTGGTATATCAGTGTCTTACAGCTGTATTTCTGCCAACATGTGGTACTGTGTTGCTGAGTGGTGTTCATTATTGTTGAGTGTTTTTCTGTGCTGTGACGAGAATGTTAGAGCTCAAACTAGAGCAATGAACATTAAATTTCTTGTTAAACTTAGCAAGAGTGGAAATGAAATCAGGGACATGTTATTCCAAGTTTATAGGGATAGTGCCATGAAGAAAACTGCAGTGTACAAATGGATTAAACATTTTACTGAATGGAGAGAAAGCGTCACTGATGAAGAGAGGTCAGGAGAGCCAGTTATGAGTAGAACTGACAAAAATATTGCAGAAATTAATCAAATTGTGCATCAAAATTCTCAGCTGACAGTGAGAACACAGCAGCCAACCAAGTAAACATCAATAGAGAAACAGGAAACTCTGAACTGAAAATCTTGGCATGAGAAAGGTATGGTTCTTGCACCATGACAATGCACCAGCTCACACAGCACTGTCTGTGAGGGAGGGTTTAGCCAGTAAATAAATAACTGTATTGGAACACCCTCCTACTCACCTGATCTAACCCTCAGGGACATTTTTCATTCCCTGAAGATAAAGGAAATATTGGAAGGAAGACATTTTGATGACATGCAGGACATCAAGGGTAACATGATGACAGCTCTGATGGCCATTCCAGAAAGGAGTTCCAAAATAGCTTTAAAGGGTGGACTTTAAAGCTCTGGTGTGGGTGCAGAGCTTCCCAAGGGGAGTACTTCAAAGGTAACTATAGTGATATTCAACAATGAGGTACGTACCACTTTTTCTAGGATGAGTTCATGAACTTAATTGTCAGGACTTGTACACACCAAAGTAGAAGCATATTCTGACAATGTGCTACAGGGGTTTCCAAAGAGAAAAGAACATATTTCACTACATCCTTGCCTCATAACATCTCAAAGGTATTGACTCCTCAGGAAAGCACTGGTCTACCTTTCTTGCCAGTAATGGAATTAAGAGCAAATTTTACATGAGATGACCAATTAAGAGCAAATTTTAAATGAGATGACCATTTACATTTGGGTTTGAATCAAAGATCTCCATGGGCAAGTTAATTGAAGTGATTTTTATGCCCTTGACATTCAAATTAAAATAATTTGAGATAAAACCTTGGAGGAAAATTCTTCTGAATTGACTTATTTTTCCTTAAGAAATCTTGTTTCCAGCTTGGCACCTGTAGCACAGTGGTAATTCAGGCGTTGTGGCAGACTCCTATAGTCCCAGCTACTTTGGAGGCTGAGGCAAACTTATCACTTAAGCCCAATTGTTGGAGGTTGCTGTGAGCTGTGACACAATAGCACTCTACTGAGGGTGACATAGTGAGACTCTGTCTCAAAACTAAAAAAAGAAATCTTGTTTCCAAGACCTAATATTTCAGTCTAGGGTTTGTCATAAGAAAGGATATGTGTGTATGCGTGTGTGTGTAAAAGAATAATATCCCAAATAAGATTTTTCAACACAATTCACTTTCTAAATTACTTATATAGACGTATTTAGTTACTTCTTGTGTTTAAAAAATTATAATAATAATCATCATCACTTAGGTACAATTTCACAAAATTTAATCTTTAGAAACAAAATTTATTTTTTTTACAAAATTTAACTTTTAGGAAAAACAAACAAGAAATATAACATTTAGAATAATTTCATTGTTCCCCTCTGTAGCAAGGTCAATTGTTTCCAAAGCCCTAAAAGAAATCAAGCTTAACAAGTATGTGTATCAAAGTGCACATATCAAAAGCCACTTGGGGAGGTTTAGAAAGACATTATAAACTCATTGCAACATGAAAAACCACAGCAGCATTGAGTGTGGCACCACATATACCCGTGGGTAAGCCACATGTCGGCTGGAGACACAAGTCAAACCAGAGTACAGCTGCTGATAAACTCTATCACTAGGACACAGAAATAACTCAATTTGGGTCACTGTGTGATGCACAATTCCAAAAGAAATAAGTTTTGCCTTATGTGGGCTTTCCTAAAACAGAATGGTTCTACCCAGAAGGCAGCCTCGCAAATGAGTCTCCATTAACAGGGCTTCTAAAACCTCCTTTCTACTCTTAGGAGAAACTAAGGCATTCCAGTATGATGCCCAATCCTATCAAAAACTTATCACCAACCAATGCCAGATACAGTCAGCCAAAGCAAGCAAATTCGCCCACCACAGCATGTGCTGCACACCCACCAGCGGATGAAGTTGGGAAATTTGTTGGCATGGGTGCCGGAAGGGGCTTTTCCATTAGTTGATCAATTCACATGGTGTGAAGCGCAAAGTGGCTGCTTCCACTCACTTTTTTTCTTAAGGAGTACCGAAATGCTCTTGGGTTTGAGTTTCCTATTTATGGCTTTGGTTGAACTTCAAAGAAAATTCAAGTTCAAGGTGAATTCTAAGAGAAGGTGTGGATTTAGAAGAAAGGGGCTTTCTTCAAGAGAGGACTAGGGAGGGAAAAAAGACAAGAACTAGAATTCTCTAATGACGAACGTTGCCAGTCTGAGGGTATGGAATACAGCTGAGATGCTGGGGAACTTAAGTTCTAACACCCGATGGCCTGTGAGAAAGTTCTGCAGCGTGAAGAATTTTACAGCATCAAGAAAGAACACCAGAACACCTGTGCTGTTCTTCCAATTGTGGTTGACTCTTTTCTTGCAGGTTACGTAACAAAACGTCACTGCATCATATTTAAACAAATTTCTATTTTTCACATTATATTATTAATATACTTTTTCACGAGATGCTTCTATAAAGTCTAATGTTTTTAAAGAAAATCTGAGATTTATACCAACACTGTCATCCTGAAACTACTCACTCCGGAAACTGTCACTGGTAGATTCAGTAACTTGGAGAAGTTAAATCCCAGAGCCACAAAATGTCAGACCCATCGGTTCAGAGAAATAGTGGTAGATACAGCCTTTGAGATATGAAAAGATTTAGAGAGCACAGCCTCACAAAAACCTGACTCCTTAGAAACAAGCAACCATGAGTTGGCATTTAAAGGCTCAGGCTTTATGTTGTGTTATAATTCAGCATATGGCTGTGGACACTGTGGAACAGTTAAAATAGAATCATTTTCTGAACTGACAGGATAGCTCATGTCCTGATTATTATCAACTAGAATTCAGATCAATTAATAGAGTAGTTAAACTGAAAATGGGCCAAATGCTTTGGAACCGTGTTAAGATTTGGCAGGAGGTTCCAACTTTACCATGTGGCAGTCCCTGCCCCTCTTCTCAGCCATGTGGTGGAGGGTTTTAAGACTACTTGTGTCTGATTGTGGTTGAGTAATATCGCCCCCCAAGTGCTGAACAGTGAATGTGGATGGCTGTGTCCATGCCAGAGAGTAATACCCAGAATCCAGTCCTCAGAGGGGAATGGTAATATGGTAGAAATAACAGTCTGTGCCTGTGTATCGCCCCTTTATTTCCACTAGCAGGCAGTTGCTAAAGTCAAAAGATGCAAAAGTGTGAGTATCTAACATTTCATTATTGGAAACCCACCAAAGACCAAACACCCTGCTACTATTTTAGTGATGTTAATGACTTCTGGTATGCAAACTCCTTGAGGGCAAGTAATAAGGGGTTTTTTGTTTTGTTTTATTTTGTTTTTGATATTTGTATTCTGTTACCAAAGGTACCTTGACACATAAGCTGTCAATAAAGAGATATTAATAGGTTGAATGAAGAGACATTTGGGGCTATTTCCTCAACCACTGTCTTCTCTTCCCTAACACTGAGGTGTTTGTTGTTGTTGTTGTTGTTGCAGTTTTTGGCCGGGCTTGAACCTGCCACCTCTGGTATATGGGGCTGGCACCCTACTCCTTGAGCCACAGGTGCAATCCCTCCTAACATTGAGTTTTAAGCATCAACTTCCTTGCCAAAAGGACTCTCCAGGCAAGAGTGGAACCAAATATGCTAACCCCCCTAGATATAACAAATTGTCAATCAAATGATCTTTTCCAATGTAATCTGTCAATGGCATTCATAGGAAAAGGCTGGGAGATTGTGGGACTGGCTAAATCACATGGGAAGTGATGGGACACAGACTAAAGCTCAGTTTACTCAGCCTTCTACTCCATACCTCTTCCCCACTCCAAGGCAATTGTCCTCTCCAATATGACTTCACAGGGTTTACACGTGTCAGCACAACTCAGGGTGAGTTTCTCCAGAAAGTGCCATGGCAGAGTTTCTCTACTTCAGACAGCAGCCATGTTAGAAGTTTTTCTGTGTCTTTTTGATTTTATTAAGTTCTCAAATCAGCATTGTTTACCAGTTCAACAACATAAGGCAATGTAAATATCACCACTGATAATTCATTCTGTCACCCTCGGTACAGTGCCAAAGCATCAAAGCTCACAGCAACCTCCAACTCTTGGACATAAGTAATTCTCTTGCCTCTGCCTCCCAAGTAGCTGGGACTACAGGTGCCTGCCACAACGCCTGGCTATTTTTTGTGGCAGTTGTCATTGCTGTTTTAGCAGGCCTGGGGTGGGTTTGAACCCACCAGCCTGGATGTATGTGGCTGGTGCCGTAACCACTGTGCTACAGGCACCAAGCCTGCATTATTCTTTTGATAATTAAAATTTAGAAGCAGAAAGTTACCAGTGACCACAAATAAAGAAGCCAATGTTGATCTCTTTTTTCTAAATATTTTAGAGCTATCACCTCATCACCCTCTTCATTTAGTGAACCACAGAACCACAGCCCAAAGAAGTTAGGTGGTTCATTCAAGGTCAGTCGGATAATCACTGAGGCAAGTCTACCAGTTAAGCTTAATTCAAAAAAACGTGATTTGACGAGACTCATTCATCAGACCAATGTTCTGAGCACTTACTGTTTATTAGGAGCTGAACTAGAGATAGTAGAATTACAAGCATCCTAACCAGCTAAGGGAGGAAGAACACAGCTGTATCAACCATAGCTATGAAAGGTATAACTGGTGTACCAGAAGCATCTGGAATCCTTTCTCTGAGCACTGCAAAGAAAACAAATTTGGTCGTGAGCTGCCCGGCTACAGTGTCACAGAGTACAGCCCAGGAAGAGAAGCACATGTGTACCTGTTTCTTTTTCATTTTAAAAAATTATTCCGTTTTGGTGGAGGGAGGGTAATGGGTGGGGCCACATCTATGGTGCATGTTAGAATGGGTACAGGCGATTGCACTAATGTACACAGCTATGATTTAACAATAAAAAAATAAAATAAAATAAAAATAAATAAATAAATACAAAATTATTCCCTGGGCCAATAAAGACTTGAGGAAATTTCTATGATCCATAAGGTTTCCACCCTTGACCTTAAATGCTCTTATTTTCAAAAGAAAAAGTTAACCTTGACAGAACCAAACCCAAGGTCTGGTCCGATGACAGCTGATACTTTGTCTATGGGAGTGTTATCACGGACTCAAATGAAACGCTATCTATACGGTACGCTGTCTGAACTGCACACCACAGTTCAGTAAGCGTCCGCGGGGACCTTCTCATTATGCTTTCATTGCTAGCTAAGCCTCACTAGGACGCGGGTGGAAACCCCCAGATGTCTATCAATTTAGTAGTCCAATTTGTGAAATGACTGTAGAGTGCCCTAGAGATGGGGTCAAACGATGAGAAGCAAAGTTTCTGAAGACTGGAGGAATACTGTCCACATCCCCCATCCACACCCCCAATCGAAAGACAGTGCCTGTGGCTCAAAGGAGTGAGGCGCTGGCCCCATATACCGGTAGCCGGTTCAAACCCGGCCCCGGGCCAAAAAAAAAACTAAAAAAAAAAAGACAGACAGTTCTTAAACTTTCCCCACTGCACCTACCAACTTCCCAAAGCGCACACCCTGTGGACTCTTAAATAACAATAACTTCCATCATTTCCAGAGATTTGGTGTGTTGCTAGGATATAATTCTAATTAAGAAAGTGCCACCAAGTGAAACCGATTTTTCTAAGTACCAACAGGTTTGGGTGGCCTGGACTGATTCTCCCATACGAGGTTTATTGGAATTGTGCCCTACAAGTTGGAGTTTTGTCAGTATGCACGCACACGCGCGCACACCCTAAGGATGTATTTCCACAGGACAGGCACTGTTCGGAGGAGGTTGCACAGGCCCAGACGGGCTTCTTCGGGATGGACTCATTGGACACTCTTCCCGCGAGTGCGCTGAGGGCAGCGCCTTGACCCGCAGGAAAGTCTCCAGTGAGGGCGTGGATTTTCAAGGCCACGCTACTTTCTCTTGGGAAGCCACCGAAGAGGCGGCTGCTCCTGTGACCAGAGGGCGACCTGCGCCAGGGCTCTGCCCTCCCGCCGCCTGGGCCACGGCCGTGATTTTTGCGTCTGGCCAGGTGAACTTTTCTTCCCGCAGCCGGGTGAATAATGAATGGAGCGCGGAGGGGAAGCCGAGAGCCCGGCTGGGGATTACGCCGCCCTCCTCCCCCTGCCCGCCGGCTCCCTTCCCCCTCGGTCAGCTCCAGTCCGGCGACTTTCTCGGCTCCCCGACTCAGGTGGGAGCTCAGAGCGCCGAGCGCCCGGGGGCCCGGCATCCCGCGACCCCCAAACTCCCGATTCCCTCGTCCATCCGCCAGCTTGGCTGGACGCAGACCGCCTTGGCTGCCACGGCGATGACTCCCACAGCGCGGGTTCACCCGGAGGCGCAGGGCCGAGGAGGAGAATGAACCCGAAGTCTCAGTAACCACTTTCGTTCCGGGAGGCGGGCAGGTCGCGCGTCTCTGACTGTTTCCTCGGGCGCAACTGAACCGCCTGAGTCCAGAGCACGCTCCACCCAGCTAATGAGAAAAACCTCAGCTGGACTTCAGGGGGACACAAATTGGGGCGGGGAAGGCGGGAGAGCCACAGGGCTTCAAGGTGGGGGATTTTGCGTTTCATGGGGACAGAAGTATTTTTACACAGCTAAGAGCAATTGATCGCTCCTCGCCTAGCTCCAGTAGTCGCTTTTCCTCTAGGGACGGGGGGTGGGGGTGGAGAGAAAAATCTAATTTCAGAGATGCGACCTCAAACGGCCACCCGCCCACCCAAGGCACTTTGGACAGAGAGGGAGGCAGGGCGGGAGCTGTGATCTGAATGCAAACACCAGGTGTAGGGCTCTTCTCAGAAAAAGTCCACTCCGGCTCCACGTTCCCCGCCACCAAAAACAACTTCCACACGACCCACAGCGCCGGGAAACCTGGGCTTTTTAAATTAAACTGCATGATCCTTCTCGCGTCCGTCTGTCTGTCACACACACACACACACACACACACACACACACAAATACACAAAAGGCGCCGCTCTCTCACCTTCGGAACGATGAGGCAATACTGCGAATTCCGCCAGCGCTAGGGCCACCCCGAGCCACACTTTGAGGACACCCATGGCCTCTCCGGCACCCGAACCCAGCCTTCAGTATCCAAGAACCGGCTCTCGAACCCGGGCGCACAGAGGGCGGTTACCTCCGAGGAAATGGGACGGACTGGCCCGACCCGGAGCGACACTCACTTCAGCTACCAGGCGCCAGGGCGGGCGGGCGGGGGATTCAATTCACCCGCTGCCCGGAGACAGCGCGCCGAGCTCTCCAGCAACGCAGGCTGCGCTTTGCAAGAAGAGGCAGCGCCCGGTTCTCCTCGGCAAAGTCTCTCCAGAAAGTTGCTGGTCGCCGGCCGATCGGCTGTCCCAACTTCGCTCGCAGGCTACACCCTTCCGCTCCCCGGTCCCTGACTGTGGGAATCCTGTCCCAGGCTGGTCCGAATCAGCTTTTTTAAAGTTCGCTTGGCACCAAACGTCCTTAGAGCGGGTCGCCGGTGAGCCCCGAAAGAACCTTCCCCACCGGCTGCTTGGTCAGGCCACCCGGCGCCGAGGACCTCGTGCGCCGGGGCGGCCCTCTGGAAACTTTGCGCAGCGCTGCGGGGAGCTCCGGGACCCGCCGGCGCTGCAGCCGCCCCGCGCCGCCCGCCGCGCTCTCAGCTGCAGAAGGTGCGGAGGCTTCCAGGAAAGGAGGGGGCGGTACGAGGGGCGCGGCTGCTGCCACTTTATCGCCCCCGCCCCTCGCCCGGCAGAAGGGGCTGCGGGGCGCGGCTTACTGGACTTCAACGCCCACCTCCGCACCGAGCGCGTCGAGCCGCCGCCTGCAGGAGGTGTGATCGGGGTGTGGGGGAGGAGCCGGGATTTTACAGGCACTGAGGAAGGCGCTCGAGAGACGCTGGAGACACAGCCGAGCTCAATGCCACCCCGCCGAGGGAGCCGGGAAACGCCCAAAGCAAGGCCCAGTCTGGACCCGGCGTGCAGAGGACACGCGCCGCCTCGCTCCGCCTTCCTCGCCTCCTTTCTCTCTCCTTTACTCGGTGTGAAAATGGACCCAGGGACCAGGAGCTTTGGCAAAGATTCCAGAGAGTCACGTGGGGAAGGAAAGACGCGAGGAGGTGGGGTGAGGGGAGCCGGGAGAGCAACCCGAGCCCGGTATTCATTCTGCCGGAGTTCAGATTGGCTGTGTCTGGGGCGGGATCAAAAGTGGCCACACCGGGGGCGGGGGTGGAGGTAGGTGGCCGGGTCCCAGCTCTGCCACTGCGGAGGGCGCGCCACCGGCCCACACACCTCACTCGGGGAGAGCCCCATTCGGGGGGCGCTGTCCCCCTTCACAGCCCGCCACTCCTGCTGCGCGGAGTGCGGGGGGCGGACCTGAGCCTTTCCCTCACTCTGGGAATCCGATCGTCGCATCCTAGATTGGACCATCAGCTGGGGAAGACCTTGGCGCGCGCGTCCGAGGCGGAGCCTCTCGCGGCAAATTCACCTTTACCTCTTTCTGGAAGGCGCGGTCGTGGATGGAATCCTGCGCGCTCTCGGCGCAGTGAGGCCAGTGCGCCCCCAAATGCCAATGACGCGGAAGGAAACGTCAGGGCAAGGCCGGCTGGGGTGCGCGCTTGGATGGAGGCCTCGATTCCCGGCCAGCTCTGACTAACTGCAGCTATTTTTATAGAACCGAGTAAAAATAGCTGGTCCAGGTTTAATCATTTTGTAAGGGGGGAATGGTTTCATCAGAGAGATGTCGACTGGGTTCTGATTGGCCCGGAGAGGAGGCATCTTGGGTCCTTCAGTTGAGCCGGGATAGGTGAGACTGTTGGAGGGGAGTTTGCAGAAGCGTCGAGAGGCTGTAGGGCTTGGGGTCCTGATTGTTCCCAGTCTTCTGGAGAACCACAAAGCGCAAAGCGGTTCTAATGTGCACTGGTGACACTTGGAATGCTTCCCTTTTCAGAATAACAGAGTAAGTTGTGATTGGCAGGTCTCTGTGACTGTTACTATTCAGCCAGAACAAAGAAGGAATTTCTGACAACCGGACTCAGACTCTTGAGTATTTGGAGGACTCGAGAGACTGTGCAAGCTTCCCTCAGCCTTTCCGTAAAGCGTCGACCTCGGTAGAGTGCTTTGGCGTCACAGCTCACAGCAACCTCAAACTCTTGGGCTTTAGTGATTCTTTTGCCTCAGCCTCCCACAACCCCCAGCTAGTTTTTGGCTGCAGTTGTCATTTATCAGGCCCAGCTTGGTGTGTGTGGCTGGTGCCCCGCTCACTGAGCTACAGGCGCCAAGCCTATAGATAGTATTAGTATTTCCATTGGTAAATGAAGTCACCAATCTTGGGAGAGTTAAATAATCTGCCCCAAGTCAGACAGCTAATCCATGATAGAGCACATCAGAGCAGGAAACTCTAGCTACTGTCACAGGCAAAACCCCAAATCATCATATCTTACTACAACAAAAGTTTACTTCTCCAGCACCTCCGGCCCTCCAGGCATTGGTGTCCCCTGGTGACTCCTTGTAGCCAAGTCACAGAGTAACCATGACATACGCCACTTTGGCACTGGGGTGGGAGAGGAGGCATTGCTGCCTCTACTGGCTTCAGCCCTTCTTCTCATGGGCCAATGACAAGAATGAGTCACATGACCCCTATCTACTCCCAGGGAGGAGGGGGCACGTGTGCATTTAGTGAGCACTCAGAGCCCATGCTTGTAACAGTCTCCACTGTCCTCAGTCGCACTTTCAGCAAAGCGCTAACTGAACCTTTCCGGGTACCAGCAGGGCTCTGCTGACCTGGCAGAGATGGTCTGTCCCTTCAGTCTGCTGCACTCCCACTCCTACTCCCCCTCTTCTCCTCCTTTCTTCTCTCTCCTACCCTCACTTCTCACCCTCTTCCTTCTGCACGGCCCTCGCTGCCCTCGCGTAGAGCCTTCCATCTTTCTCCCGGGCGTGCCTTCTCTCACCTTCACCTGCCCTGGGAGTGTTCTTGCAGTTTGGGCGTTTGTTCTGTTCCACAGTTTCAGCATATGGCAATATCCATTACTTTTTCTCTGCTCCAGATATTGTTCCAAAACAGAATATTCAAGGAACACGGAAGCATAAACTGACAGACTCTACTATAATCTAGCCCCTCTACAAAGATAACCAGAGCATATATGGTCAGACATTTTTCTCTGTCAACTAAAGATAATGCTTGTTACAAAAATCGGGTTATAATTTGCATGTTATTTTGTAACCTGCCTTTTTTCTCCCACTGAACAACACACTGTATTGAGGTCACAAGTTTCTAAGCCAAACTGCTCTAACGTCATCCTTTTTAAGAGCTACTTGGGTTTACATTATAGGGATTTGTCTTTACTTAGGTAGTCAGACAATTAAGTTCATGAACCCATCTTAGAAAAAGTGTTCCATGCCTTATTGCTGAATATCATTCCAGAAACCTTCAAAGTCCTCCCTTTGGCCATCTGGGGACTATAGTGATATTCAGCAATGAGGTATGGACCGTGTTTTCTAGGATGAGTTTGTGAGCTTAATTGTCAGCCTCCTTATGATCACAGCTCTGATGTCCATTTCAGAATTGTTTTGAAGGGTGGAGGAAGTGCTGGTGTCAATGCATGGTGCAAGGGGAATGCCTAGAAGGCAACCTCAGTGATACTCAGCAATGAGGTTGTAGCACTTTTTCTAGGATGAGTTCATCAACTTAATTGTCTGAACTCTTATTTTGCCAATCCTCTTTTGAATAACATTTAGGTTTCCAATTTTTTGTCATTATAAATAATACAACACTACATGTCCTTATAAAAGCCATTTGTGTACTTACCCAATTATTTCCCTGGAAAAACATTTATAGGTGAAATTTCTGGGTCAGCACATGCATATTTTTCATTGTGATACCTACCACCACCTAATCTTTATAAATCTCTGAGGATAAAATAGCCTTTTCTTAGCACCACTTATTAGCTGTGTCTTCAAGCATACTAATCTCTCTGAACCTCATATTCTCTGTCTATGAAATGAACATTATACATGAGGGTGGCACCTGTGGCTCAGTGGGTAGGCTGCCGACCCCACATACTGAGGGTGGTGGGTTCAAACCCGGCCCCGGCCAAACTGCAACAAAAAAATAGCTGGGAGTTGTGGTGGGCACCTATAGTCCCATCTACTGGGGAGGCTGAGGCAAGAGAATCGCCTAAGCCCAGTAGTTGGAGGTTGCAGTGAGCTGTGTGATGCCACAGTGCTCTAATGAGATGATAAAGTGAGACTCTGTCTCTACAAAACATAAAAAAGAAAGAAATGGACATTATACACATAATAATTCCTGCCGCACACAACTTCCGTTTGTATTAAATAAGATAAAAGTATCTGGTGCAAGTTATCCACTTAACATGTTAGCCAAGAGAAATACGGCT
This sequence comes from Loris lydekkerianus, assembly GCA_963574355.1. Lineage (NCBI taxonomy): Eukaryota > Metazoa > Chordata > Mammalia > Primates > Lorisidae > Loris > Loris lydekkerianus. Next base: position 23,507 of record CAUYPK010022367.1, read on the forward strand.
ATTTTTAAAATCTGCATTTCTTTCCTCACTAGTGAGATGAAACATTTTTTCTTATATATTATAGGTCTTTCTGTGTGTCTGAACAGCCTGTTTACATTCCCCTTTCTTTGGGTTTTTTGTTTCTATGTGACTTGTAAGGGTTAGTCCTATAGTCAGGATACTAATCCTTTCCTTTGAATTTGGATAATGTTTATTGAAGGGGAGTAGCTATTTACTGTTCATTTTTGTGGTAAATAATAGTTCCCTCAGCAGTGTGGCTAGAAGTGCATGCAAGATTAAAATGAAGAAAAAGAGGTTTTATACCTAGAACTTTGTTCCTGGAATAAAATAAGCAAAAGTCCCAAGTTTTGCTTTTTTTTAAATAATAGGTGATATTTACTGAGCATTTTATATGGCAGATACTGTACTAAACACTTACTTTAACACATTTGATCTTTACAGCGAGGCTTTGAGTAGGTAATTGTATTGTTCTCACTTAACAAATGAAGAAACAGAGAGGTGAAGGACTTTGCTGAAGTTCACATAGCTAGTAGTAGAACCAGGATCTGTGGCCAGGCATTCCAGCTTGAAGGCCATGTTCTTCCTGTCTGTACCCTAAGACTGGGGCTTTATTCATGTCATTTGGAGGAGAATATGAGAGAGAAATAAAAGAACTGGACCTTATGTTGTTAATGTGACTAGAATATGTTCTTCTTTTCTAAAGGAGTCTTAGCATTAGAAAGTTAGGCAGGGGGAGAAAAGATACTGTTAATAGCCAAATAAATGGCAACTAAAATAATTAGAGAGGTAGGAAGTCCATGTAAAATTGAACAAGCTAGGCCAGTTCATACCTGTAATTCCAGCACTCTGGGAAGCCGAGGCAAGAGGATCCCTTGAGCTCAGGAATTTGAGACCAGCCTAGTGAGAGTGAGACAGAGAACAGATCAGTATTGGCAGGGTGGACGTCAGGGTTAAGTCGCGGGTACTACACAGGGTGACTTTGGGAGGTAAGGAAACAGTTCTAAATCTTGATTACAATGGTAGTTACATGAGCCTACGTGTTTGTCAAAACTCACAAATTACACACTAAAAACGATAAATTTTACTACATGAAAATTATGCCCTTATTTAAAACAAAGAAAGACAACAGTGAAATCTTAGCAAACAAGCTCTCCCTTCAAATGCAGTAGTAACAACAACAATTATAATAATAAAGTTAGTAAAAAGAATTATATACCCGGCTTGTGTTAAATTTCCAGCAAGCAGCTCTGCTTTAGACACTGGGCTGCTTCACTCTGGGGCTGAAGCACTATAGCCAGCCACCTCCCTCTGCCTCTGTGCAGCCTGAAACCTGTCGCACCAGCATCAGGAGACGGTGGGACCTCACTAAGCCAAGTCCCTCAATGGCTGTATGGAGCAACGGCCTCTGGCAACACTCAGTGGAGAGCTAGCATGAGAAATCTCTGTTTGGTTAAGCAACAAAGATGTTGGAGCTGTTTGTTACCTCAGCATAACTGGCCCATCCTGGTGAAGGCTGCCTGCCACTGCCACAGTTTTATCTTCCACTTGGATTCTACTTTTAGGTACAAAATGGCTGCCAGCAAGTCCCAGCACTATGAGCTTTTTTTTTTTTTCACCCAGTCTACAGAGGATTTATCCAAAGCCATCTAAGAAAAGCACAGAATCTCCTATCTTGGGACCCGCAACAAATGTTTCCTCCATTTCATCCTCTGCATTTGTTTCCATGCTCATCCTCAAAACGACACATTTGACAGAGGACAAGATTTCACTGAAGCAGCTAAAAAAGACTGGAATTCCCTAGCATGCCCCACCTCAAAGGGAGGTGAAGAGTTCACAGACTAGCATGACTGTTCTCTTGGACAGAGAATACTGGTAATAATTAGGACAGAATAACAAAAATGCAAATTAGGACTCCCCAAAGTATGTAGCTTCCTGGGGGTGGCACCAGTAGCCAAGTGAAAATTTGGTAGTAAGAGAAAGTACAGGCTCGGCACCCATAGCACAGTGGTCATGGCACCAGCCACATGCACAAAGGGTGGTGGGTTTAAACCCAGCCTGGGCCAGCTAAACAGCTGCAACAAAAAAACAGCTGGGCGTTGTGGCGGGTGCCTGGAGTCCCAGCTACTTAGGAGACAGAGGCAAGAGAATCACTTACGCCAAAGAGTTTGAGGTTGCTGTGAGCTGTGATGCTACAGCACTCTACCAAAAGCAACATGATGAAACTCTGTCTCAAAAAATAAAATAAAACAAAATAAAATAAAATAAAATAAAATAAAATAAAATAAAGAGAAGGTATAAAGGATATTGGAGAGACAACCACAATGGCCAATTTAAAAATGTTCTTAACCACGTACCTACCAAGAAAATAAAGACTTCATGAGGTGCACATCACCAAATATATTGTCTACAAGGGAAAACTCAGCGGAGCGCCAAGCTCACAGCTGAAGCCAGTTCATCTGCAAGTATTCTTTCCAAGGTAACCACTAGGAATCCGCATTACTGAAGGCTAAAAAACTCCACCCAAAGGCTTCATAGAGACCTCAGAGCAGAAATGACAAAGTACACTTCCCCTTTCTCAGAAGGCAACTCCAGACTTTGAGTTTATTCTTTTCACTGCAATCCAAAGACACTAGCCTCCACAAAGCCCAGAAAAAGAGACTGTGCTATCTCAATGAGCCCAAAAGGAGACACCTAGGATATAAGTTATCAGACTAACTGGTTGGCTGGGTGTGGTGGCTCACGCCTGTAATCCTAGCACTCTGGGAGGCTGAGGTGGGTGGATTGCTTGAGCTCAGGAGTTCTAAATCATCCTGAGCAAGAGCAAGACCTAGTCTCTACTAAAAATAGAAAAATTAGCCAGGTGTTATGGCAGGTGCCTGCAGTTCCAGCTACTGGGGAGGCTGAGGAAAGAAGATCACTTGATCCCAAGAGTTTGAGGTTCCTGTGAGCTAGGCTGATGCCACAGCACTCTACCCAGGGTGACAAGTAAGACTCTGTCTCAAAGAAAAAAAGGAAAAAAAAAATATATATATATATATTCCTTTTTTTTTTTTTTTTTTAACTAATTGGTTGCCTCACTTCGGATAAGCTTGTCTCCTCAGTTATAAAAGGGAGATGATATTTAGGACCTACTTATCAAACTAGGTTGAGACTGAAATGAAGAAGGTGGATATGAAAATCTTTTGAGACATGACAAGAACTAAGCCAGTGTAAAGCTCATTATTAAGAACTTTCAGCGTGGGCAGGCATTTTTATGTGCAAGACAGTTTTAATGGTATGAATCATCATCCTGTTGTAATTGAAAATGTAAATGCTCCCCAGGTCTATTTTGATATCAGCTATTCAGATAATTCAAAGCTGATGATGATGATGGTGATGATGATGATAAGCAGCAAGCAAAGACAGATAATCTCATAACTGGTTCATGCGAGGAGACTTAGTGCATTTATTTCTTTGTGTTTTCATATTTTCAGTGATGACATTACCAGAGCTGTAGCTTTTCCTATCAAGGTGAATCTGTTTGCTCATATTAACATATTAGCTTTTAATTTTGCTGTTTTTCTTTCTGATTCTATGAACATTTAGTAACAGCTGAGCTACAATAAGTTTGGCTTTGGTGCCTCTAGAGTGATTCAATCCAAAAATGATTGTGGACTTTGAAAAGATGTAAAAACTGGCCATAGGCTCTCCTGGGAGTCCCCTGGAAAACAGGCAACCCGACACCTGCTGTCATTTTCAGGAGGTTATAGAGTTGAGAAATATTTCCCCTGTGGGCACAAAACCAAAAGAAGGTGGGAAAGCAGACAGCGAAGAGCCATGACCTTGTGTCCCTTCACATCTCATTGAGAAGCAAAAAAGCATGTGGCGTGTGGAAGTGCCTCAGAGACGGGAGAGACATCTGTGTCCTCGAGCTGTCTCCCTCTTTCCAACTTCAGCGTCGTCCTCCAGCATCTGCCATTAGGCTTCTCCTCCCAAAACGCACCAGTGGGAACTCGAATCACTATGCATCAAACGCAGCAGTAGTATGTAAAATTTAACTTGCAGCAAAGTGAGGCCAAAGCTTTTTACAAAGCATAAAGATCTGTACTCTCATAATTTACATAAGGTGTTCTATTCAGGGAAAAAGTTGTCATGAAAAAGAGAGCCCAGACTGGGCATGGTGGCTTGAGCCTGAAATCCTAGCACTTTGGGAGGCTGAAGCAGGAGGTTTCTTTGAGGCCAGAAGTTCAAGACCAGCCTGAGCAAGAATAAGACCCTGTCTATACAACCAGAGAAAAAAGAAGAGAAGGAAGAAGAAGAAGGAGAAGGAGAAAGAAAAATTAGCCAGCCATGGTGGCACATGCCTGGCATGGTGGTGGGTACCTGTAGTCCCCACTACTGGAGAGGCTGAGGCAGGAGGATTGTTGGAGCCCAGGAGTTGGAGGTTGCAGTGAGCTGTGGTAATGCCACTTCTTTCTAGCCGAGGCAACAGAACAAGACGCTGTCTCAAAAAATAAATAAATAAAAAGTAGAATAAAATAAAACAAAAAGGAGCCCACTCAAATAAGTAGAGAAAAAGAACTATTATAAAACTGAAATGACTTTTATAAATATCTCAGGACAGAACTAAGCTTACACACATTTTTACCCAGATGACACAGGGTGGCTCAAGCAACATTTTTCTGTGCTCTCCCCTCCATTGGAAAATGAACAACTAACCATATACTCTGATTTTTTAAAATTTCTTTTTAAAAAGGAAGGCAATTGATTTTATCCATAACTGTACTTATAAATCCTCTTACAGCCTAAGTATATTAAAAGATTTAAAATAAGCTTTGAATTGAATTGGAAAGTTATTTATATGGAGCTACTTTACATAACTACCAAAAATAACCTCAGTTGCATTTATTTTTAATATAAACGGGGGATTCCATAAATGGCTACCTACATCTGATAAAAATAAACTTAACATTCTGATGAACAAACAGATTTCTAATGTGAGCAACTGCAGAGATCCCCAGCTAGGCTGCCTGCCCAGTGCCCATGTGTTTGGAAAGAAATCTAGGTGCATTTACCAAGAGAGCTTTCTACTTAACCCATCTCTGGCACCCCCAAAGAGACCCACCCATATGGAAGAAGCAACAATAGCTTACTGTTGCTAAAGAAATACACACGAGCTGCCTCACTAGTCAACTCAGCCCTTTCATTAATAAGAGCAGACAGCCGTATTTAGAACACATTTATGGCCAGGCCTGCTGGCTCACACCTATAATCCCAGCACTTGGGGTGGCCGAGGCAGGAAGATTCCTTGAGCTCAGAAGGTTCAAACCAGCCTGAGCAAGAGCAAGACCCGGTCTCTACTAAAAACAGAACAAAAAAAAAAAATTCCCAGGTGTGATGGTAGCACCTGTAGTCCCAGCTACTCAGGAGGCTGAGACAGGAGGATCACTTGAACCCAGGAGTTTGAGGTTGCTGTGAGCTAGACTGATGCCTGGCAATCTAGCCTGGGCAATAGAGTAAGACTCTGTCTTAAAAAAAAAAAAAAAAAGAAGAAAAAAAAACAAGAACAAACAACAACAACAAAACGATGTCTCAGAAAAGAACCACAGCTTGAAATGGAAATGTAAAGATGAACAAAAGTATAACTGATTCCATAGTAAAAAAAAAAAAAAAAAAATCATGAAAGAAACAGGAGAAACTTTTTTAAAAGACTAAATTCATAGCCTTGAAGTTATTTGAAAGAACAGTAGTTCTGTAAAGCAAGCACTGGGTGCTATGAAGAAATGAACAGCTAAGAACATAAAAGAGATTTCGAAAAATAAAGACATCATTGTCAAAATGATGAAATTAAGAAAATCTTAGTAGGAGTTCTGAATAATGGAAACACACATAGCCCAAGACTTTAATCAGTAGCCTGGAAGATGAAACTAAGCAGAGCAATTAAAAAAAAAGAAAGAAAGAAAAAAAAAACCAGGATAGCTCCAGGAGGTGCAATATCTGTACCAAGAGTTCTCAATAAAAGAAACCGAGGAAGTATAAGGAAAGAAGTAAGCAAAGAAACAGCCATCACTGGCGCAGGAGAGGCAGCCGAGCTCACCCGCAGCCCCCCTGCCGAGCAGGATGAGCAGCGCAGGTGCAGAGGCCCCGGGAGTGGAGAGGGAAGGAAGAGCCGCTGGCCTACTTAGGGTTTAATAGCTTTCAGGGACGATTTGCTTGGCCTGCTTAGGGCAGTTTGCCTACAACATCACTTACAAAGCCAGAAAGAACCAAGACCAGCCTGTCACTCTAACGAAACGCCAGGGACGCATTGATTTGATATCCGTGGAATGAGGCCCTGTCAGAGCTGCATTGACGCCCCCTAAACAAGGAGACCACTCAGGGGTCCTCAAACTACGGCCCACGGGCCACATGCGGAGGTGTGATTGTATTTGTTCCGTTTTGTTTTTTTACTTCAAAATAAGATATGTGCAGAGTGCCTAGGAATTTGCTCATAGTTTTTTCTTTTAAACTATAGTCCAGCCCTCCAACGGTCTGAGGGACAGTGAACTGGCTCCCTGTTTAAAAAATTTGAGGACCCCTGTGAGGTGGAGCTCGTCTGCCTCCTTTTCTGTGGTGCCCCATGGGAAGGCCCAGCCTCCACATGCTCAAGGGAAGCCACGGCTGCGCCTCCAGTCCCTGCTGACCGCTGGGGCAGCCAAGAGCTTCCTTTTAACCTGACGTCTGGCTCGTCCACTGCTGACAGCAAGTCCCAACACCTGACTTACCCAGCGCTGCGTGGGCGAGCAGAAAGGGATCCCAGGTTACTGAAGGGATTAAGGGGTTCGGAGGAGGAATGCCAGGATGAAAACCCAGGACAGCTGTCTCCCGTGAAGGCAGCTCATGTACACAGAGAAGACAATTTAAGAAAAAGTACATAGAAGGGGATTAAAGATGGCGGCTGAGTAACAGCTTCCCTGTAACTGGGCCTGGCGAATCTGGGGAGACAAGACTCCAGACATCTCTGGCCGGTGGGACCTGCCTACAATCATCCCTTTGAGGACACAGAGAGCCAGCAAGGGAC
>CAUYPK010022369.1:0-36641 GCA_963574355.1 Loris lydekkerianus
TGGATGGAGCTGGAACATATTCTTCTCAGTAAAGTATCACAAGAATGGAAGAAAAAGTGTCCAATGTACTTAGCCCTACTATGAAACTAATTTATGGCTTTCACATGAAAGCTATAACCCAGTTATAACCCAAGAATAGGGAGAAGGCAGAAAGGGAGGGGAGGGAGGGAGGAGGTAGACACAGGGAAGGGGGTTGGTGGGATTACACCTGCGGTGCATCTTGCAAGGGTATATGTAAAACTTAGTAAATATCGAATGTAAATGTCTTAGCACAATAACTAAGAAAATGCCAGGAATGCTATGTTAACAGTGTGATGAAAATGTGTCAAACGATCTATGAAACTAGTGTATGGTGCCCCATGATCACATTAATGTACACAGCTATGGTTCAATAAAAAAATTAATTAATTAAAAATTAAATTAAATTAAAACATAAAACCAGAAAAAAAAAAGAAAGTAAAATCTAAAAAACAATACCACTTATAAAAGTATCTACAAACATAAAATACTTTGGAGTAAATCTAACAAAAATGTGCATGACTTCCACACTGTAAAATATAAAATATATAGAGAAACTAAAACTAACTTTAAAACTCTTGGAAAAATATACTATTTTATATATTTTCAGTGTATGGTGCCCCATGATTGCATTAATGTACACAATTATGATTAAATAATAAATAAAGAAACTCTAGAAAAAATAATCCTTATTTTTTCACAAAATTGTATTATAAAATGTCCAAGTCTGTCCAATTACATCTTATCAAAAATCTCTGCAAATATGACAAATTAATCCCAAGATTTATTTGGAACTACAAAGGACACAGATAGACAAAGATTTTTTTAAAAGAACAAAGTTGGATAAATTTTACAACATGATTTCAAGATTTATTAGAAAGCTGTAATAATTAAATCAGAGTGATATATTTGAAGAATACACAGACAAATCAATGGAAAGAAGATAGACCATAAACTCACATATATACAATAAATTTATTTTTTATTAATTGACTTAACAATTAACTAAGTTGCCCAGGCAATTTCATAGTAAGTTATATTTTGTTAAGAAATTCTCTTGAAAAATCTTGGTGTCAATATAGTGTAATACAAATTGAATTTTTACTCCTACCTTGCACAGCATACAAAAATGTATTCAAGATAAAAGACAGACCTAACCATAAAAACTAAAAATATAAAATTTTTAGAGGAAAAGGATGGAAAATATATTCTTATATTTAGTGTAGAAAATGTTTCTTAGTATACAAAAGCCTCCACTATGAAAGAAAAAAATGGTAAATTAGACTTCATTCAAATTTAAAACTTCCATTCTTCAAAATGCTCAATTAATAAAATGAACTATAAGCCACAAATGGGGATATCACAATACATATCTGACAAATATCTTAAATTTGGAATATATTTTAAAATTTCCATAATTAAATATTTTCAAGTCAGACAAATTAAAAGTAGGCAAAAGTACACATTTATCAAAAGATATATGAATGGTCAAAAAGCAAATGAAAATACATTTAACATCATTAGCCATCGGGGGAAATTCAAATCAAAACCACAATGAAATAGCACTTCACAGTCACTAGAATAGTCAAAATTAAAAAGACTCATAATGCCAAATGTTGATGAGGATATAGAGCCATGAAAACTCTCCTAGACTTCTAGTAGAAATGGCAAAAGATGCAAACACTTTAGAAAATAGTCATACACCTGCTATATGACCTAGCAATTCTGCTCCTTGGTATTTGCTCATAAAATATAAAACCATGTGTTCAAAAAAAGTACATTTTTTTTTTATGAAAGCTTTATTCATAATAGCCCAAAGGTGGAAACACCCCAATACCTCTTTCAACAGGTAAATAAATTTTACAAGTGTAGTAAATTAATGCAATTGATTCAATAATAAAACAAAACGAAACAAAATTTAAAAACATCATAAAGGAACCTCAAAATCATTACAGTGAGTGAAAGAAGACAGAACAAAAGGGTATATGCTGTCTGATTTTAGTTACATGAAATTCTAGAACAGGAAAAACTAAGCTATGCTAATAAAAAGCAGACCATCACTAGGCAGAAAAGAGTTAAGCTGGGTTGAGTGAGCACATAAAGCCTTTCCTAGGTGATAAAACCGTTCTTGATTGGGCTGGAGGCTATACCAATGTATTTGCTTGTCAGAACTCTTCTGGGCACACCATCTTATGTAAATCAGACTTCAAAAGTATTTTTTAAAGTCTATGAGAAGAAAGACTACACGGCCAGCAGGATAGCCTTTGCAAAGGCTCAGAAGGGAAAAAATAGTGCTGCAAAGTGGTTTATAAATTACCAACTGGATGTTTAATACCCACTTTAATCCTCTTTAACCTACCCATGGGTTTTAACTGAATTGTACATTCAACAAGAGGCTCTCTTTATAGAGATCGTTCACGTCCTTAGTTAGATACACTCCCAGATATTTCATCTTCTTTGGCACTATTGTAAAGGGAATAGAATCTTTGATTGTTTTTTTCCCCTTGACTATTGTTGGTGTATATAAAGTCTACAGATTTATGAGTGTTAATTTTGTGTCCTGAGACGTTACTATATCTGTGAAACTACTTCTCCTGTAAACCACTTCTCCGCCTTACAGGAGAAGTGGAGGGGGTGTGTCCAAGTGGAAGACCAACAGCAGGGCCTTTGAGTGGATAATGTTAAAAGCATCTCAATAAATCACCTCAGTCAGTTTTACAAGGGGATTCCTCTGACTTGTCTGATCTCTGTGCACCCTGGGATGGCTAGCAGGGTGTTTTTCCCATAGAGGGAGCTTCTTAAGCAGAGTAGAATCTTACATCTATGTAAATGAATAGAAACTTACCAGATAGAATGTGAGAGATGAAAAAGATGAGTTGGGATGTGACAGGAGAGCACAGGAAGGGATCTGATAACCTTGAATTGAATGGAATAAAATCAAATCTCATCCATGGTGAATAGGCAGAAATCTAAGTCTATCCACTGACACTGACACTTTCCCCTTAGGACAAAAATTCTAGGAAGCTGGCATCCATCCATAGCAAGTGACGCCACACACCACCTTGGCCTCTCATCCTGCTGTAATAACCCATTGGATCTACTAACCTCAATTAGAAAGTCCAAGACCTCTAGTATTTCCAAACTAATACAGAAGAAGGTGCTTGAGACCAGGGAAAAGTGAAATATTGAACCTGAATGCCTCACCTACAAACGCATGAACTAGAATCAGAAAGGCAACAGATTTTCAGCCTGTGTTCTCCATGTCCAAAAAAAAAGTGGTTGACCACTTTTTGAGGACAATCCTTATGTAGATTAATAAGTTGTTCAATCATTCATCTCTCCTCCATATCCTGAAGAGAGGGAGAGTCCAGAATAGAGTCCAGGACTTTGTCCGCTTTCATCCTGAGCTAACACTGGGGGCAGCACCACTACCTGTACCTATGCCAGGATCTTCATAACCCCGAAATCCACAGCTGTGATTCATCATTACCATCATTCTAGCCATGCTCCCTTCAAAGTTGGAAGCACCTTCTTGCTGCTGCTTTGATGACTGGAGCAACTTTATGCAGGGAAATCATCTCCTTCAACACAGAGGCCAATGGGCAGACTGCCAGAGTGGAGCGTCTGTGTCCAGGCTGCTTCAAACAAAAGATCATTTTGCCTCTGCTGCAATTCCTTGTGGCTGCTGTGTCAGAATATTGCAGCTCCTTTGTATTTCAGAGTATACTCCCTGGGGCAAACTTGTGTGGCAGACACAGGCTTTGACAGCCACTGTTTTCAACGTCTACGGGGGAGGGGAGGGATCCCACTCCCCAGTTTGATCTTCCTGCCTTACTTTCAGACCAGAAAACTCTCAACAAATCCTGTACCTACCTGAATTTCTAATTTACCCACCAGCAAATCTCTAGAACACCATAGCTATGGGAGTAAATGATACTTTCCTGCCCCCTCTTCTTTGGATGGCAGCTGAAAATCAGTCCCTCGGGTATTTGTTGTAGCGTCGTATGCTAGAACACCCTACAATGGGAAAAGATGACTCTGTTAATGGTTTGACTTTGCTTGGCAGTTTGCAGTGGGAGTGACTGGGGCAGCAGATTTTGAGATTGGGTATGTCTGCATGTTGACAGCTTGTAACACAGAGGAAATTATACTTCATCCATCAAATTCTATATTGTCTTTCAATTATTTTACCAACCTGCTGTCTGACTGCCTTCATGTGATAGGAACTGCCCTTCATATGACAGGCAAGTGGACATCCAGCCAGAGAATGGCACATAGGAGTTGTTCCACACCTTTAGATCCTTTTATGATTATTACATTGACTATTATTGTTGTCCCTCTTCTTCTCTTCTTGGAAGGGATTATTCTCATGGGAGGCTGATGACAGTGAACTTCATAGAACAGAATACTATGTGAGATGAGATACTTCCCTCCAGACTCAAGTGAACCATTTTAGAGGACAGTTTTCAAGTCTTCTAGACAGTCATTTGGAGCATGGCTGGGATTCATCAGAATCAAGCTAAGGAGACTTAATTTACACCTCTTTAGGGCTTTCTCCTCTCAAATTCCCTAACACTTCTCAAGTTTTCTTGTCTATTCCCTCCCTGACATTTGAGTGTAATAGACTGAAAAGCAACACTATCTTAGAAAACAGAAGTCTTTCTTGTCAAAGTAAATCAGGCCAAGAAAGTGCAAAAAGCCAGAGAATTTTTAAAAGTAGTGTGAAAATATGAGTGCCTTTCATACCTATGTCAGTTAACACCAACACAGTGTCCACCTCTCATACATTAAACTATCTTCCAGATGACAAAAAGGCTTCACATGGCTTTTCTCAGTCTCTATAGGCAGCTTCAGTCGGGATTTCTTGCTCCTGCTGATGCGTACTAGAGTGTGGCAAGGTCAACAAAGATAACAAGACGTCAATGAGACATTTGGTGCCTTTAGGAGTGACCTGGCCTATAGTTCTCCTTGCTGCTTTACTATTAAATACAGCTGGTCTTAGGCAACAGGGAAACAAAATTTTGATTCAAACAACCTACCATCTCCCATTAAGTGTAATCCACAGTATCCCATCTAAATATAAGAAATTAAAGAAAAACCACTAAATGGCCTTTGACAAGCCTCCCATCAGAGTTTGGTTCTTTGTCCCCTCCCCTTGAATCTGGACAGGTTTGTGACTTATCTGTAACTCCAATATAATGTATTTAGAAAAGAGGCTGAAAAGGTCATATAGCTTCTGCCTTATTCACTAAGATACTCACTTTTGGAGGTCTGTAACACCACATAAGAAGTCCAACTTCCTTGAGACAGCCCTGCTTCTAGAAAGTCCAGGCCTCATGGAAAGCCCACACATAGGCCTTCTAGTGACAAGCACAGCTGAGGTCCAAGACAATGGCCAGCATCACCGGCCACACATGTAAGTGAAGTTGCCTTTTTCATGAGTCCAACCCCAGCCATGAAGTCCCTCATTTATTAAGGGGTAATTCCCACTGTACCCTGCCTAGAATTCCTAACCCTCAGAATCCACTGGCACACTGAAATGGTTGGGTCAAGCTTCTAAGTCTTGCATTAATTGGTAAACAGAAATAGTAACTGGAACAGATGGTGGAACAGGGTGTTTATAGTCAAACAGGCCTGCATTTAAATTCCAGCTCTACTCCTCACATGAAGTTAGCAAGCTCCTCAACCTTTCTGAGCCAATTTCTGATTGGTAACATGGTGAAAATTAGGCTGTAGTACAGCTTTTGTGAGCAATCAACTCACATGTCAGGAAACTATTCTCTTCCCATAGGTGTTTGCTGTTTTCTCCCCTTGCCACACCTCCTTATTCCCATTCTGGGGAACCAATTGCTGTCAGTGTAGCTAATGAAACAAATCTATTATCTTTCATCAGAAACCTAATTCTTTATACAAATAAAGAGCAACTGAAGGGAATGGCTTGTTCAAATAAAGACTAAAGTTTTTTCTCATCTTGGCCATCTGACAAGGGGGATTTTGGTCAGTGCTGAGATTTCCATCATTGCTCTAATTAGAAGCCAACTAAAAGCCAGGCTCCCGCAGTCTCTGCTGGATTGTAGTGCTTCACAAATTTCAGTGCACGTCTGAATCACCTGGGGATCTTGTTAAACTAAAGATTGGTAGCCAGTGGGTCTTGGGTGAAGCCTGAGTGTCTTTGTTTCTAACGAGCCCCAGGTGACGTCCACACTGCTGCTCCACCATCGTGCTGAGCAGCAAGGTCCTAAAAGACTATGAAAGGCTAGCACTAATTATTTAATGACTGACTCTGCTTCCCTACTCTACAATAATTTTATCCTAGACTTCCCCTGGGTTAGCCCAGCACGTTTGGTGGCTGCCAGATCCAGGCCCCACCTCCCTGCAAGGACAGCTCCCCTGGCTTCGAGCAGACTACAGCGTTATTTCCATCTTCAGCTTTCTTTTACAAGAGCCCTAAAATCTACCTAACTTTTTTCCCCATTTTCTCATGCATTCTTCACAACAGCCTGTGAGCAGGGATGGTTCTGCTCTTTCACAGGTGAGAGGCTGAAGGAGAGCCCCAAGTGTAGCATTAGAATCCAGATCTTCTAACTTTAGATGAACAGACATCAGCTTATTACAAGGGTGCAACTACCTAGTGTCACCATGCCACGCTTGGTCCAAGGGATCTCTGGCCTATTGTTTGACAGCTATTTGGAAAAATTAAGTGAGAAAATATTAGAGATTCATCTCTGCTCTCTTATGTAGCCTTAGGTACTTAGGTGGGGGCAGGACAGGGGAAGAACATATTGAGCTTCTACTGTGAGCTGTGTGCTGTGAGCTCTGCTCTATGCCTTTCCTGCATTACACATTGTAATACCCTAAGACATTCTAAGGCAGATACTGTTAACTTCATTCCACAAACAAGGAAACTGAGCCTCAAGTTAAGTACATTTACTCAAACTCTCCCAGGAAGGAGTGATGGAGCAGTAGGTATATATTTAACTCAGAACCTATAGTTCCCCTGAGCACCTCTGTTCCTAGGCATAATATTTTACTGATGTGCTATGTCAGTCAGTGAACTTGTGCAGATTTGATGGATTGGTTCATTTATTGATAGACTAGTTGATAGCACTGGCAGGGGTCAATGTATCATTTGGCCAATTCAGCCTACAGTTTCCCAGCTGATTTCCATGGGTTCAATTCTGCCGATAATTGATGTGACTTCTGCTCTTGGGCAGTTTGTACAACAGGAGAACTATATTGGACACCTATATTTCACTGATTTAGCAACTCAGAAGTATGTTAAGATGGTCTCACTTGCTGAGCTTGGCTGTTGACAACAGAGTTTCTGGGTAAAGGCAGGGAATCTATGGGCATTGTAAGCCTTGTAATGCATACAAATTTGAATATTTTTATTCTGAATTTAAGTCTCAGTATATTCTCACAGGAGACTAAGACAAGATGTTAACATACAAACCAGTAAAGGGAGAAAGAACAACTTTAGCCCACAATTAAAGAAAACAAGTCAAGATTTATGTACGTTAGTTGTAAGATGGTAGCTTGCTGTGGGACCTCTCAGTGGCAAGGAGAAATAGGGCAGTAGATGGCTTTATTTTTACCAAGATTTTGTGTAGGTCTTTCACTGGATCACTCACTGTCTTAGGTTTCAGGTAATAGACTCAAAGAAGAAGAATTGATTCTAAGGAATCAGGCGTACTTTACAGAATGCAAATGACAGGAAATAAGCTGAGCCACATGAGAGTCAGAGAATCTGCGACTGCCGGCCCCTTTTTCTATCCAGCTGTTGTCTCATTCTGGAGCCACATGTCCTCTTGTTTCAGCCAGAAAAGTTACCATGTCTCTCTTCTGTCTGTCTCTCTCTCTCTCTGTTTCTCTCCCCCTCTCCACACCCATTTTCTCTGCAAGGCTCTTCCTTTCTGACACTTCGTAACATCAATTTTCATGCAGCTCTGTGTTGCCATGGTGCCAACTCTAGTTGCAACATGAGCTGACAACTCCCCTGCCCATTGCCATCTGACAACATCTGGATCTCTTGGTTCAGGTTCTGAAGAGAGAATTGGATATTCAGGTCAGGGGCAGTTTTGAGTAAGAGTTGAAGTCATCTTGTACAAACATCATTCTATCCTTTCTGGACTCTTGAGTGGCAAGTGGGGATTGAGGAGGCACTTCCAAAGAAAGGAGCATGATCTTAGCAGACCTTCAAAACATAATCTGCTACATAGCTGAGGGGATAGAAGTAGAAATAGCCACAACAGAATCTAGCCAAAAACCCCAAAGAAGTACAATCAGAACAGAAAAGATAAAGTCCAGAATACTCCCTCATGTATTTATATTCTACAGGTTCTATACTATACACAATGTCTTCACATATGAAATACAGGTTTCACTACACACTCTCAGACTCAAACCTGGGTTTGTGTACCAGCTGCGTGTCACTGGCCTTCTTTTCTTTATCAGTAAAAACAGGATCAATATAATCCATATAATAATGATAATCTTTTTTCCTGCTACCTAGAATCATGGGGGCCTGCTATGTGCAGCTCTGTGCTCAGCTCTAAAGTCTTGATCTATATTCAGAGAAGCTACTATAATTGCAAAGAATATAGATCAGTATAGTAAGTACACTACTGCAGGGTTGTTCAAAGTCTGGTCAGGTGACCTTCCATATCATATGATGGAGCAATGGTACTCCAATATAGGGGTACCCAGGAACCTCCTGGGTCCCTGCTTAAAATGCAGATTTCTAGGTCCTGACCTACATGTACACAATTAGAAGCACCAGGGTTGGAGCCCAGGAATATGTATTTGAAGCCATCACCTAGGTAATCCTATCAGTACAATGCATGAGAACCACTGCTTTGTCTCATGAGAAGTATCACAGATGAGGCAATACGGGGGCCACAGAGAAGAGTGACTCTGCAAAAAGGAGTTCAGAAAACACCCCCAAGGAGTGATATTTCATTTGAGCATCACATGTGTTTACCAAGAAAGGAACAGGGATAAGAGAACTCCAGGAAGGAAAAGCCAAAGCCCAGAAGCATAAAAATCATGGCAGGTTTGAGAGAGGAAAGAATAGACACCCAGAATACAGAACATTTGTAGAAAGAGTGCCAGGACGTGAGACTGGAGCCACACAGGAAGGGCCAGGTACACAAGATCAGAAAGAATAAAGGGTTCGAGACATCCTTTAAGACATTTTCTCTGTCTTTTTTCTTTAATACCTTTTTTTTTTTTTTTCAGAAATTCACTTCTCCGGCTACTACAATGGCCACAAAAGGCCTCCAGAATCTGAGTCACTGCTCATCTAAAACAGAGACAGAGGGCCTGGAGCTGGCTCCATCAAATGCCAGTTATGAGAAGGATTGAAAAGCATCCTGAGATCTGCCAGCTCCCAGCACCGTCTTCCACAGAGAAGTGGGCCCAAGGAAAAGAGTTTACTCTCCTACCATCTTTAGAAAGATGGATCAGACAGAGGACTTCCCCAGCCAGAGTCACTTCTGTGCCAACCAAGGTCCAAGAGCTGGTAGTTTCCCTGCCAGACGGAAGCATCTGGGATTCTCCACAACCTTCCCAAGCCAGGATTCTCAACCAACCTTGAACCACACTTCTCTCTGCCTACTTTCCTGTCAGGATCTGGCATTTCCGTTTCTAAAATCTTCCAAATAGTCATGTGCAGAGTTAGGTTAAGGTCTAAAACTCACACCCAGAAATGTTCTTTCTTTTTTCTTTCTTTCTTTCTTTTGTTTTGTTTTTTTTTTTTTTCTTTTTGTTTGAATGTCAACAGGGACAATTTTCTTTTAAAATAGTCACCTCAGGATTGATAGAAAATCACTACTTGTCATTTCCGGCTCCATGGGAAATATCATTCAGTCAAACTTAACTAAACCATTTATTTCCCATATTCGCTCCCTCATGAATTGGAGCCTGCCTGACACCCATGTGAGAAACAGCAGAGAGCCTCAGTGTCCTGTGGTATTTTCCATAGAGCAAGTTCTCCAGCCTCACAGATTACATTTCCAGGTCTCTTTGTTCTCTTTCTATTAAAAGATATTCCTCCCAGCACTACACGTCCAACCCTATTTAGGAACCATTTAGAACAAAGAGTAAGGGCTTAATTTTCTGCCTTTCCCTCCCTGCACCAGCCTCTATCTGCCTCCTCCACCCAGAAACACCACCGGAAACCCAGCCTCCTTAATAGAACCAAGTAATTTTCTGAGGTTCCAACATTTCTCTCACACTTATAGGATATCTCAGAAGCTGACTTTTAGGGCTGGCAGAGACAGATCCCCACAGGCAGCCCAAAGATGCACGTGTTCAAGGACAGAGTTGAGCCTCTCAAGGCTCATGTGAAAGCAGGAGCTTTGGAATCAAAATGACCAAGATTTCAGTTCTAACTCACCTGGACACTAGTCATTTCACCTTGACTAACTTGTTTTTGTGATAAATCCTCGATTTTCTCACCTGTAATTTTGAAATGATACTAAGATCCAGCAGTGTTAGTGTGAGAATAAAGGGACTGTGGCAGATGCTGCTTGTCATTCTCAATTGTACTGTCCTGTGGCACCTTTAACCTAGGAGGCTGGAAGAACTTGACACTTTCCTGGTCCCCCTTTCAGCAAGGAGCAGCCAGACAACACAGTCTGAAAAGGGGTCCTGGAAGTTGTTCCCCTTTCCTAACAAAAGGGAAGGATAGATGTGGTATCAGGAGCTGCACAGCCATCATATGACCAAGAGACTCTCAGAGTTACCAATGTCATCAGGACACTGAAGCAATCATAAAGCCATCGAATTCTCATTATGTGGAAAAAATAGTGTCTCTTCATTGAAGCTGCTGCAAGTTCAGTTTTCTGTTGCTTGCTATCACATTCGTTCCTAATTTATGTAAGTGATTCATATTAAACATCTACAGGAGTCACCAGTATTTAATAAATATTAGTTCCATCCTCCCCTCATGCTTCATGTGTCTCCTCCTCAAAATGTGTCCAGTCCTAATCTATATCACTGAATTATTTATATGTAGAGTAGGACTTGGGCCTAGGACAGGGATCCAGAGTGGCTTTTGAGGTCCCTGTAAAGTTTCTTCCACCCCAACTCTGTGAGCATCGAGAGACTCCCAGTCACAGAGAGTCTGAATACTCCCACCCACTCTTCTCCCCATTCCCTGCCTTCTCACCTCGTCGTCCTCTCCCTTCTTTCAGCCAGCCTGAACCTTCTCCATCCTTCCATATGTAGGTGCAGCCACACACAGACACAGCCAGAAGAGGGGACAGGATTGTGTGGTACAAACATGTTGCCCAATCTGGCAATGGTGATGGGCAGATGATAAAACAAGGCTGGTCCAGAGAGCCCTTGGAAAGGAGGGATATGGACTTTCTATCATCAATAATAAAAAACAAAGCTCCACTGAGCAAATGCAGAGCAGCCATCAGGGCTCTCTTTGGCTCTGGGAGTCAGGAGAACGAACAAGCCGGAGAGCCAGGCGGCTCTGGGGCTACCTTGTGGGGGTGAGAAGAGGCAGCCAGGGATGGCAGAAAACAGAGGCAGGAAGCTCAGTGTGAGATAGACAGTGGCCCCAGAAGCTCCACAAGGTATGAATTGAATTGACCAAAGCTTTGAAAGACTTTATCCTCACCTGCCACTCCTTTGGGGAGGTGGGGGGAGGTACCTGGTGCCTGACCCAGTAAGCAGTGAAGGGTGAGAGGACAGTCCACACCAGCCCTTAGTAGGATTCCTTCATATGGACTCCGTCATGCTCTTCTTGGGTAAATTGTGACACCTGCTGGCTCATAATGGAAAAAACCCAGGCTCCACTTCAGCCAGAAGTTTCCTGCTGCTGCTGTGCAAATGGCTCCCAGATGGACTAGGTTCTTGTCTAGAGAGAGAATGGGCATCTCCAAACTCCCATGGAGCCCAGATGCAGTGTCCTATAACAACAGTTGCCTGGAAGGACAATGGAAGTCACCAGAAAGAGAGCCACTGTGATGGGAGATATCATAGAGAGTGGACGGGGCACAGACAGATGTGACTTCAGGTTCTGCCTCGGCCTTCTCCTTCTCCTGGCAGCTTGGAGACATTAAGTGAATCCCTCCTCATATTTTGTTGTCTTTATTGTTATTGGTTATCTTTTCCAAAAAGCATGTTCTCTTGTTATTCTACCTACCTCACACTTTTCTTTCTAAGGTTTATTGAAGCAACACATCTGGTTTAGTTTGTTGTTTTTTTTTTGGGGGGGGGGTCAACAATTATTTTAACAACTACCATGTTCTAAGTATCAAGCTGCTTCTGGAGCTAAGACACACACACCCTTGCATAAACGTGCATAGTGGTGGCAATACAAAAATGAGTAATAAACAATACTTCCAGACTAGGAGAAAACACATGTACACACTGAAAAATCCTGTTCTTTCTGCCTGAAACTATCCTCCTCTCCCAGATCATCCCTCAAGCCTCAGCTCTCATGTGACATGTACTGTGAAGTCCCCCTTCCACCCTCACCCTAGTCTAGACAGCCTCTCGTGACCCTCAAATGCTTCCTATCATTCTTCACAGGCTCAGAGCAGCAAGTGACTGAAGGGTTCAAATCCCAGCACCCCCTCATGGACTGTGGGACCCTGGGCTAGTTTCTAAGCCTTGCCAAACCATGGCACCCTCTTCTGTAAAGTGGGGATGGTGACATCCACTTCCCAGGGTTTTCATAAGGATTAAATACAATGGCATGCACCGAATACTAAGAAGAGTCCCTGATAAAAAGTCAACTCTCAGGAAACGTTAGTTTTTACTATTATTTGTGAAATGTTTAATTTAATATACATTCCTTTTACCAAACTATGGACTTCAAGAAGGCAGAAGCCCCACCCATTTTATTTCTGCCCTATCCCCTGTGCCTACCATGGTTCCTTGAAACCTAAATTTTTTAAGATGACTATAGTGATATTCAGCATTAAGGTATGAAGCACTTTTTATAGGATGAATTTGTGACCTTAATTGATGTTTTTATTATTAGTAATAATCTAAATGAAGTAAATACAGTGTTTAGAAGTAATACAGAAAAGATGGTAATTAATTTTACCTGGGGACAGGGAAGTCCTTGCTTAGGGTGCCTCGGCGTACCTCAGCAGGGTTTTAAAGGATAAAAATACACTCTATCAACTGCTAATCCTGTCAGCCCCTGCCATGCGATGAAAGCTCTGTGCTCAGTTGTGGGAATATACAGATAAATATAGCCCAGTCCCTCCCCTCCAGGACCTGCAGTCTCATAAAGGAGAATGTCTTTTTGTACAGTGCAGGGTCCTTTGGGTGCGCAGAAGAGAGCCTAATCCAAAATGCCAGGTTGGGGAAGCCTTCAGGAGGAGGCGACATGGAGCACGGCAGAGAGGACAGTGAGGAGTGAGCCAGAATGTGAAACCAGGGGCCAACTCAGGCAGAAGGAAGAAAGGTGAGAGCAGGAGGGCTGGGGAAGCTCATGGTGTTGCCTTCAGCTCAGGCTTTGGGTCCGTGAGCAGGCTTGGAAAGGACGGAGCTGAAGAGAGAAATCAGGAACCAGATCATGAAGAGCCTTTCAAGCCTTGCAAAAAAAGTTGGATTTTATTTAATAGGCTATCATTGTAGCTGAAAGGTTTCAAAAAGGTGAAGAGAGGTAATATGATTGCATTTGCATTTTAGAGACAGTCACTCTAAAAGGACAGTCACACAGCCGTTGGGAGATTAGTCAGAGCAGGCTTTTGGGAGAGTCCACACAGGCAATGGTAGATGTGTTAAGAGAGAGACCTGAGTGAAATATATTCAGAAAATACAATCAACAGGACTTACGGACTAATTGCACGTGGGAAGCAAAAAAGAGCAAATGATCTAGAATTTGGGTTCAGTGACACAAGTAGGTTAAGGAGTGATTCACTGATTCAAAGATAATTAGAATAGCAATTTTGCAAAGGAAAAGGGCCAGCATAGTTTGTACATATTTTTTTTGGAAGGTTCCTATGGAGACTGTATCAATCCTGTTCCATGGTATTATGTAACACAATGTTTTCCCTGCGAAGGGCATCTGCAAGTTTATGCAGTTATCTATCCCAAATCTTTGCCTTTCCATTTCAAACAACTCACATACTGATCCAGCATTGCCGTTGGTTCTCTCCAGCTCCCCTAAGAGAGCTCCCACCTCTGTAGAGTAGTTTTTACACGTCCTTAAGCTACCGACCTTCCCTGGCCCACTAACCCCTCCAAGGGGGTGACTCAGACTATTAGGTAAGCATGTCTCCAGCCAGCAGTTCCATGAATAGAGTTGGAGCTCAGAGAGGAGATCTGAGCCAGAAGTACACACTGGAAAGAAACCATCATAAAGTAGAAGGGCCGGCTTAAGTGCAGATGGACTCACACAGGAGACAGTGAGGGGTAAGAAGATTTAGGCAAATGCAGCAGCTAAGGAACAGATCTGGTTAAGAGAAGAGCATGGCAGAAAGAGAAAAGCTGGCAAAGGTGAATGAGGAGTGGCCAGAGACACTGGGAGAAAACCACGAGACACTCAAGGGAGGAGGCCACTGAATAGTAATCAGGGACACTGAGTGCCACAGAAAAATCAGGATGAAAATGTAAGTGTGGGGGTGAGGGTACCCAGGTGGTTTCAGGGGACTCGTGGGAGCTGTTGAAAAGGAAGTGAGAAAGCAAAGATGATTTTTTTTTTTTAATTTTCTCTATACACGTACATGTGTTTATTAGGTTTCCATTTTTTGCCTTCACAAAATTAAAGAGGCTTAAAATGTAATAACAATGTTTAAGATAAGGACTAGAAACAAAAACTTCATAAAGAATGAATGAAGATAAATACAATTGGAAAAGAAATCGATTGCTGCAACAAAATATTGAGCAATCATAATAATAATGCAAAAAAAGTAACATTCACATTGTCAAATAAAAGTATGTCTATTATAGAACGCTTTGACTCTGAGGTTCAGTATAGAGTCATCAGTTAACTTCTTTTTTTTTCCAAAGTCTCAAAAAATAGAGAATATTTATTTTTATAAATAAAAATAGAAGATAATTTCATAATTTCAAACAGATCATGCCAAAACTTATAGACAAGAGAAAAAGAAGAAATACTTCAAAATCATTCTATTTCATCTGGATATACCTGATATTAAAATTGGAAAAAATATCTTACTACAAAGGGAAATTACAAACATATTTCACTTAGAAATGAGGATGCAATATCCTAAATAACATATTAACAAGTGGTAATTAGATGATATTTTCTTAAGACAACTAGCAGATAACAAAGCTTCTGGGTTTCTTTCTTGAACATCTATACATGGGAGGCAGCATGAAGCAACATATTACAGCAGCAGAGAGCTCAAGTCCTACAGCCAGACTTTCTAGGTTCAATCCCCAGGTCCGTACAGAAGCTGTGTGACTCTGTATATGTTCCCTGATTTCTCCTGATCTCCTCTGCCCCTCCATAAGAAGGAGATAACATGTACAGAGTTATTGTGAGCATTTGGTGGGTTATGAGAGGCCACCTTCAATAAACAGTGGCTGCACCTGTTTTGACACTCCTATTTGATAAAAGGGGCCATTCAGAGGAAGATACCAAAGAAATTTAAAAAAGATAAGGAATCAATAATGGAGAAAAATTAGCAAGAAAGCAAAAGGAGGCAGAGCGGAGCACTGCGGGGGAGCTGGGCACTGGACAGAAGGTGCTGGATGGGGGGCGCAGGCCAGGGGGGGCTGCCCTCCTGGCTTCCTCTGAGAGAAAATCAGAGGGAAGCACCAGTGGGCTTTATAAGAAGTTCAGCTATTTGAAGTCACCTGGCTGGGGACACCAGGTGAAAAGGCCATAAGGAGAGATCTTGGGACCACAAGAAGAGATATCTGGCCAGGCCTCTGCCATTTATTTGAATAATCCAAGCTGAGGCCCCAGAAATCATGGAAGAGAAACAAGTTGTTGTCCTCGCTGAGTCCAGATAAACTTGTAGATTCAGAAGCAAAATAAATAATTGCTGTTTGGGATGGTTTATTACACAGCACTAAATAATCAAAACACTGCAGGTAAGCTTTTAGAGGTGTCTCAGTCTAGGCTTAAGATAAGATCCAGGGAAAGGCCATAATGAAATGAGTGGCTGAAAAGATGAAAATGAAACTCACTGGTGTCAAAAGTGCCCCAGGGGAAAGAGGAACCTACCTCAGGATGCAGAGGAAACCAGATCAGAGAGACACGATAGAGAGAAACTTGTCAGTATGTGCAAACCCCTTAAGAAAATAGTTTTATTCTCAGATACCATAGAAATATCTATTTTTATTTCAACACAATAAATATCTAACTGTGCAAACTGGTCCCAAGGAATATACTCAGCAACTGTTAAGAGCGTATAATGTTGCCCTAAGTGATCATTCTGTAAACTTGAAATGATAAATTACATTTCTTTAAAATGGTGTTCTTAAATATAGATGTCCTATTACTCAACTGATCCACCACCTCCCCCTCAACTCCCATGTATTGCCGCAAATAGTACCGTTTCTCTCTCTTGTGATGAAAAACATTCAACAAGTTTGTTGGATGAGCATCTGCTATGTGCCAGGCTGGGTGTTCAGTGCTGGTCTTAGATCTGTGCTAGTCAAATAATGCCTATCTTTTGGGATTGTAATGAAGATATTTATCAAGCACTTACTATAGCCCAACCCCCATACAATATACTTTACAAGGCTTATTTCATTTAAACAACAATAATAAATAACCATATCACTTGTGGTTCAATGATGGAAATAGATCACTGTAAACAGAAAGTGACTTGTTACAGAGATTGTTGTTATGCAATTGCAGGAGCTGACTGGCATCACATCTGATGCTGGAGTGTGAAGTCCTCAGAGAAGAAAGGAAGAGAAGATAGTTGTGAAATGGGGGCAAGAAAGACCAAGCTGGAACTCAAGAGGACGGTTGGGGTTTTTTGTTTCTGTTTTTGTGGTGAGTGCCATGCAAAGCAAGAACCCTTCCTCCTAGAGCTAAACAGAGCCACCTGGCCCAGGAGTTGCCAGCCTCGTCTCTACATCCCACCACTCAGTTGAACCAGCATGTGTGTGAACTCCAAAGCAGCAGCAGGTGCTCCCCTAGCACCTTGCAAGTCTCCTGCTGGCCTTGCCCTTGGGGCCACCCACTCTAACCTGAAGTGGATGGGGAAGAGCATTCTGGGAGATGTAGTTCAGTTTTGCCAAGTCAACACATTATAGGTGCCCATAGATACTATTACAAACAGCAATAATGAGTACATATTATTTTCTTTTTTGACACAGAGTCTCACTCTGTTGCCTAGGTTAGAGTGCAGTGGCATCAGCTTAGCTCACTGCAACCTCAAACTCCTGGGTTCAAGCTATCCTCCTGCCTCAGCATCCCAAGTAACTAGGACTACAGGTGCATGCCATAATACCTGGCTAATTTTTCTATTAAGACTAGGTCTCACTCTTGCTCAGGCTGGTTATGTACTCCTGAGCTCAATCAATCCACCTCAGTCTCCCAGAGAGCTAGGATTATAAGCTGAGCCACCACACCCAGCATAAGTATATATTATCATCACCCAAATTTTAACAAAGGCAGAAAGCAAGGCTCTGATGGGATAGATGCCGATTGGATGCCACAGCCTGTGCTCTGAGCTGTCACACAGCATTATTCATTGCTTCTACTGTAGGAAATGTCATAATGGAGGACAAACAATAAGTCACCTGGATCTTTTTAGACCTCAGTGTGGCCCATACATGACTAATGTCATCTGTCAGTCACTATGAGTACAGGACCTAGGTTCCATGAGTTTTTCAGAGGCCTACAAAAGAGGTGTAAAGCTTGACAATAAAAATGTATTTGCCCTACAATACAAAAACTTAAAATCAAAACTAATACTTAATTATGTCTGTAAATCTTTGACTCCAGTACAACTTGATACATAAATATTAAATAAAGTTTATATCACACAAGAGTTATATAGGTCGCTGTGCTTGATACATGCAAAATGACAGCTCTAAAACTATGAGAATGTAGGCCTACCAATTTTCTTCTGGACATAGAAAAATTGGGGAAGACCTGATATTGTTAAAACCTATTTCAGAGACTGTACTTGGGGCAGACACTGCAGTCTTATCTTCCACAGTTCAGAATTGCTGATGTGAAGAGAAAAGAAAAAACGCTACCTGATATCCACCAGGGATATATATAAAATGAATTGAAAATGGACAGCCTTAGCCCTGGCACACTGCCCACCTTGCTGGTGTGTCAGGAGCATTTTAAAGATATCACTGCAGGTGGTGAATGAGAAAACAAACCAGAAATGTACAGATTAAATTTAGCAGCAGATTGAATCGCGCTCACCCAGATGTTTGCCTTTCTGCCTGTTCTCTTTTTCCTCTCAGCTTAGGCTGCAGGACACCTAATCACAGACGGCAGCCTTCTAGCAAATTCAATTAGCCAAAGAGTGCCTTACGTGAGTTAATGGATAAGAGAAATGGAAACAGACATCACTTCCTCACAGAAATGGTCATGAGCAGCGTGAGAAAGATTCAGCTCTGGGCCAGGAAAAGCTCATCCTTCTCTGGGGGCCAGACACTCCCATAAAGGCAGCAGCTCAGCATCTCAGGATGAGGTTAGTCAGCTCTGAGACAAAACCAAACTCTTTGGTTGGGTTCCCACCTCTGTAGAACTTCTGCTCCATAAGGATGTATTATAGTATAAGCACTATTGTCCTGATCTTTGTGGGCATACAGCACTTGCTCTGAATACTTGAAATATTCTCAAATGGTGATAATGGATAGTTGTCATGGACTAAGCATTGACCGTGAGTCAGATATTGTGCTAAAATGGGCTGTTTTTACAACATTTGCCCCTAAGCATTACAATAAACCACGCTTGTGTGACCTAGGACTGTCACCCCACTACCAACACCGCCCACTAAGTACTTGTTGCTTTCCCAACACAAGGGCACTTGAGTTTGAACTTCTGCATCAAGAAGAAATTTGGTACTTTCTCCTCCTCCCCTTCAGATGCCCATGATTTATGCCTACCTGTCACCTAGGTATGCCTGTCTAACTTTCTTATCTTTTCTAAAATGACTTGTGTCTCTTTCTCATGAGAACTTAAACAGGGATTACTTGTTCATCTCAAATTGAATTTAATTGAAACATACATTGAGATGTAGTATGGTCTCTGGAGGTGCAGAGCCTTAGGTCGGATCCCTGCCTTATCAATTATGGTATTGTATATATGCTCTATGTATGCATACAAGTCCTTAAAAATCCCTGCTACCCTGGGTCTTTCTTCTTTAAAATGGCTATAATAATGGTGCCTCACTCATAGGATTGTGAAAAATGTCCAGTTATATAGAAAACACTGAGTGCAATACATGTCACATTGTCAGCAGTCAATAAATATTAGCAATTTTACTTAAAACTAGGTGCCAGTAAATGTGATGAGCAAGGAATAAGACATTAGCCCCAACCTTTAACAGCTGACAGTTAAACAGAGGAAGCAGATATGAAAATGCAACAGGAAGAGTACCAGAAGTCCAGATCCGCGACACAGAGTTCACAAACTTCTTCCTATTCCCATCTGGAGTGCGGCTCACCACGGGAAGGCCACGACTGAAGCCGCCACAGCAGAAGAAATGGGAGGCCGCCGGTGCCTCATTTCCCATTTCACAATCAGCCCAGATGACCTGAGTGACTCTGATGACATGAAATAGGAAATTGCGTCTTTCAGCAAATGTTTGTTAAACACAAACATATAAGACTCTATTTCAGGTGACACATAGTTTCCAACCAGGAAGACAACATTGAACAAAAAATTATGCAAAAAAAGGGTGCTGAACATCAGAAAGTATAGACTCTGGTGCCAAGAAGCTGAAAATTTCTGAAGCATGTGAGACCAAGCTGTAGTAGGAATTAGTTCAGAAAAGCAAGGTAATCAAAAAAAAAAAAAAAAAAAAAAAGGAAGCCTTACCCAATATTATAATCCACACTGTCCTACAAAGGAAGATGTATAACTAGACTCAGAATCCCTCAAAGATGCAGACTGTGGACAGATATCTAGCTCATTGTTAATAGTTTGGAAAAGCTCTTCCAGGACTAAAACTCACAGCTAAACTCCTAAAAGATACTATTTAATTTGTAGCCTTATAAAAGAATATAAATGGATAAAGAAAACAGTGGATGGTTATAATCAACAGGAATTTGTCCATAAGCACAGTTGAGTAATCTGAATCATTAGTAAGAACATAAAACATACATGTAGGCAGATACACATGCTATGTCTTGGAGCTCTTCCTCTCCACCGCTAGAATTTCTCCTATTGGCAACAAAGACTCTGTATATAATAAATCAATAAACTAAATAAAGCTGCCAGCTTGCTTTTGCTCTTAGACTGAACCCTTCTGTGCTGTGCAGGCCGCTGCAATTTAAATTTCAGTCATGTCCTTCTGACTATCTTTGCTGTCTCTTAAGAAATGCTGTCTGGGGCAGTCACATCCTGCCTCACAGTCTGGGAGATTAATGGACCCATCACAGGACGGGGCAGAGGCAGCCTAGAGAGGAGGCTTTTCACGGTCAAGTCCCCGATTAACTTAGAAAAGGGAGTGAGGAAGAGATTAAACATAAAAATCTACAAATAATTCTGAGTTTGATGAAAATGAGAGCTGACTATACAAAGAGCATTCTCACCCTTGATTCTGCAAGGACAAGGTAACAAGTTACCCAGGAAAAGGAGAGCACCCTGGCCACATAGGCTGGTGTTTAGGAAGATCAGGGCGACAAGCAGAGGGACCAGAGCCACATGTCAACAGAGGCAGTTGAGGCAGCCAGGGTTTTAGAATCAGACCTGAATTTGGAGCCGAGTTTTGCTGCTTAGCTGGGTATCCTCGGATGGGTTATTTAGCCTTGCTGCCTGGGGCTTATGTCTGAAAAGAAGAAAGTGACAATTGCTTCCTCTGAGGGCTGTGGTGAGGATTAGAAAGCATTCATTCAAGTCGGTGAGTCCAGAAGCAAAAAACCCAACTCAAACTGTATTTAGGCAGAAAAGAAAATTACAGGTCACCTAACAAGGAAGCCCAAGGGAAGAAGGGGCCTCGGGCACGCGTACATTGTCAAGGCTATTTTCTCCTGTGTGTCAGCCCTGTTCTGACCTGCCATGAGGCCTTCCTCCCTGCAGCACTGAGATGAAGAGAAGTGGGCTCGTGCTCCTAATCCCCTAGCAGAGTACAGCCTCCTACCCAGCCTTTGCATATAAGTTCCAGAGAACGCCTCTTTCCAGCCTGGGGCCTGTGCTCATCTGGTAACAGCCCCTGCAGCCAGGTGTGTGGGGCACTAGGATGAGCTGGAGCGAGCCTCCAGGACAGCCCCAACTGCTGTCAACACAATCCATGAGGTAATTTAATCTCTTGGTCTTTTCTTCAGTTAGAGAGGAACTTCATCACACTGAGATGAGAAGAAAACAGTACTGAGAAACAAGATCCCCTGGGATACTGCAAACTGCTCGATAAATGTAAAGTCATGAACTGACTGTCAGGATTTACCCTGTCAAATAATCAACCGCAAATAACCAAACACATCAGGCAGATACCTCTTATCTTGGGCCATTCATTTATCCACATGTCTATTATTTCATTCCTTTACTCATCCATTACTTGGTCAGCATTTTCTATCTGCCAGACACCACGCCTTGTATCATTTAATCTTAACAATAACCTAAAGTTACTATTATTAACCCTGTTGCAGAGTTAGCAAACTGAGCCTCAAAGAGGTTAGTAATTTCACAGTAGACTTGAACACAGATCAAGTCAAACTCCATGCTCTCAACCACTGGGCTACCACTTGGTAACGCCTAGAGAAAGGTGATAAATTTTGTTCAGGGGGAGTCTTTACAGGGGAGAGGTGACATCTGAATTCAGTCTCAAAGAATTACTTAGAATTTTCCAAACAGGAAATACAGGAAAGGACATTTGAGGCAGAGGAAAGATGATGAACAGTACAAAGACACAATATGAACAGCAAATGCTGTTGTTCGATGTTTCAAATCAAAGTCCAGTGAATCCTAACTCTCAGCCTACTGCAGGGGCCAGTCTGAACTAGCAAAAGATCTCAGCCTTGTTCATTTATAAACAAAAATAAATGCATTTTGTTGAGCTTAGTATGTTTACAAACATACTACATTTCTTAAAAGAAAACAAGAAAAACTTTATTGAGCTTTTGTTCATTACAGCAAACTATTTGGGGCCACATGAACATCAGGGGATAGAGCCCAGTCATTCCTGAGCCATCTTACTAGGTATTGCACAAACTTTTCCACTTTTAAATTCTCCCAATCACGTTTACTGGCCTAATTATTAGAAGGTTGTTACATCTGTTACTTTGTGAATGAAGACCTACCCATTTCGGATAACATAAAGGGAAGTTTTTATTTGAGTAAATCTTTTTAAATCAAAAGTGACAATTATTGCCTTTGATAAAATGAGAGAAGGAGTTTACATAACGATGGGAAGTAAACTTGAAAGCACGATTGAATTTCCTCTTTCCTGTGACGAATGTTTCTCCCCCATAGCTCACTAATCCAGTCCATCAAGTGGAAACTGAGGCAACATCACACTCCTCACCCCTCAGTCCCACCACTTCTCCTCATGCAATGCCCAAGTTCTGTGACTGCTGCCGCCTTTGCACCCTCAACAACCCCACCTGCCTCCCCATTCCCTATGTCACTGCATCAGCTCGGGACCCATCACCTCTCGCCTCCCTGCCTTTCATCTTGAACACAGATCAAATCAAGCCTCTGTCTCCTCTGACTGAGCTTTTTCATACCCTGTGGGTCAAGTATCTCCCATCTCTGGCAAGAGAGACTGGTCCAAGCAAGGCCAATCAGAGCCCTTCCCTAGAACTGCGACACAGATGCTGAGGAATTAAACGCCCTCTCACATCTTCCACCTGTGGGTAAGGCTGCTGTCTGCAGTAAGAAAGGCTAAGGCTGACATTGGAAAAGGAGAGACAAGCAGAAATGAGCAATGCAGAGCTTCCATTATCAGTTCTTTGGTTTTCATCCCTGAGCTGGTCCCTTACAGTTATCCCTGAATCTTTTTCAACTACAGAAGCCAGTGAATTACTTTCGTGCTTAAAACCAAAAGAAGCAAAAACAATGCTGTGTCCATCCCTGGATCTTCACTGAGTGCCCCTCAGCTTGAGGGTGAAATCCAGACTCAAGAGCATGGCATGCTCAGCACGCCTCTGGCACCCATCCCTGCCTCATGTCCCCACACTCCCTGACCACACTCCGAAGCTATGTTCATACTGAGCTGTGTTTGATTGTTGATGATATCACTATTGTGATTGCTGTTATAGTCCAGAATGTACTTTTCATCATATTTTCTTTTGTACTAGACCTCTCTGCTGCACAGAACCAGGCCTTCACCTGCTTAGCTAAATTCCAATTTTTTGAAAAGTTCCTTCTGACTGAACCCACTTCTCCATGCAAACTTAGCTTCTAAACATGGCTCTACCATCACAAAATAAATACACTGTTTTCTAAATCTGTTTACTTTTCTACCTTCTACTCAATGAGAGCAGTGAAGGACTGTGTCTTTCTTTTTCATACCTCACGCAACACCTGGAACACACAGCAGGTAGTCAGTAATGTTGCTGAATGAATAAGTGACTGAATCCCCTGGGGCACTTCAGCTTGAATATGTTGGAAATTATATTCTACAACCTTGTTTTAGAAAATCTCATAACTTGTGTGAAGCAGGAATGTTATCCCTGATATCATTGAAAAATGTGATATATGCATATTAACTCAGGGGTTAAATTTTCTTGTGTTTGAGCTGATTCTCTCAAAGTGGTTAATATTAGCTTTTAATTACATCCTGCCATCCAACTAGTACCTTAATAAATGCAGAGAAAGAGGCCTCTCTGTATATCAAGAGAGGTGAATTTAATTCAATAATTCTATTTAATTTAGCACTTTTCTGCTCTAATAGTCAAATTGCTAAAGAAGATGTCATTTCCATAAGCCCATCAACCAGAGGATGCTGAGCAAGTTATTTGAACACCATTTAAAGTCTTCCTATTTCAAGGATTTTGAGGGGAGTGTTCAAATGGTTCCAAAGACAAGCTGTTTCCCCAACGCGCTCCCAAAGGTTTCTTGTATTCTCTGATTCCCTTTCCCCAAAGCGGTAGAATAGGTGTTGGGGGCTTTTTCGCCCTGGCTTTTCCCATGTCCAGGCGCCACACACCCACCTCCTCACCTCCAATTTAACTGGTCTCCTCCTTCCAAATCTTGTGCCAGAAGTTACATCTTCCATAAAGCCTACCCAGATTTACCAGGCATTGATCTGAATTTATCCTCACCATGGCACCCTAAAGCACAACTTACAGGGTAATTTAACCCAGCTCGAATCTCACTGAAATGATTTGAGATTCTTATTTCACCCTCCTGAAACTGTAAGAGAAAGAGCCCTGGCCATGGAGTCAGGGAAGCCTATGTATGTTTATTAGCCATTCGTCTGTCTTCTCTCGAGAAGGTTCTGTTCATCACTCTTGCCCAGTGATGTAAGTGTTTGTTGGCTTTTTTTGTTTGTTTATTAATTTGATTTCTCTGTAGATCTTAGTTATCAAGCTTTTGTCTGATTCAAAATATGCAAATATCCAACATGTAGGTTGTCCATTTGCTTTGGTTGTTATCCCCTTAGCTATACAGAAGCTTTTCAGTTTTATTAAGTCCCATTTGTTTATTTTTGTTGCTGTTGTCATTGCAATTGCCACGGAAATCTTCCTCATAAAGTCCTTTCCCAGGCCCATAGCTTCCAGTGTTTTCCCCACACTGTTTTTGAGGATTTTAATTGTTTTGTGCCTTCGATTTTGGTCTTTTGTCCATCATGAATCATTTTTTGTGAGTGGAGAAGAAAAAATGCTCATTGTCCCTAATTATTAGAGAAATGCAAATCCAAAGTGCTCTGAGCTGTCACCTAACCCCAGTGAGAATGGCCTACATCACATAGTCTCAAAACTACAGATGCTGGCATGGATGTGGAGAGAAGGGAACGCTTTTACATGGCTGGTGGGACTGCAAATTAATACAACCTTTTTGGATGGCAGTATGGAGAACCCTCAAAGAACTCAAGCTAGACCTCCCATTTTATCCTGCAATCCCATTGCTGGGCATCTACCCAGAAGCAAAAAAAAAATTCTTTTACCACAGGGACACTTGCATTACACTGTTTATTGCAGCTCAATTTGCAATCACCAAAATGTGGAAACAGTCTAAATGCCCACCAACCCAGGAATGGATTAACAAGCTCTGTGTATATATATACACACATATACATATATATACACACATATATACATACCATGGAATATTATTCAGCCATTAAAAATATGGAAACTTTACATCTTTTGTATTAACCTGGATGGAGGTGAAATACATTCTTCTTAGTAAAGCATCACAAGAATGGAGAAACAAGAATATACTTAATTCTAATATGAGGACAATGAATGTCCTAGTACACAGAGGTGGGTGGGGGATGGGGAGAGCTGAGAAAAGGAAGGAGGGAGTGGGAGGACAAGGGGTGTGGTGCACCTTTTGGGGGTGGGACACAATTATAAGAGGGTCTTTATCTAATAATTAACGTAACCTGTTTCTATGTACCTTAAATAAATCCCCAACAATAAAAAAAAAAAAATGCTAGGTTTGTAGAATGGCATGAAAACTATAGCATCTTTCTGGTCTTAGTCTCCTTTCCTATAGAATGGAGACAATATCACCTACCTTAATGGAGAGGGTTTAATGGACAAACATACGTGAAAGTTCAATCACTGTTAAAATCACTATTTACAGCCATAGCATGTGGTGCAAAAAAAGTCATCTGACAGTCACACAGCAGAGGACATCTGATTGACACACTCAGTTCGCCTTGGACCAGATGCCTTTCTCAGTGACTCTCAACCAGGCTGTTGTAGGGGTGGGAGGAAACTTGCCCTTTTCCCTAAAAGTTTGCTAAAAAGTCAATTCACAGTTAAGGCAGATTATGAAGAGAAAGGTTTATTTGTCATGCACATGAGGAGAATCACTCTGTGATTACCTAATATCCCAGTGAAATTCAGATGGTTTGATACCTGTCCTTTTGGAGAGGAGCAGGAAGGGGAGGAGAGCATAGGTAATTCTGTGTAGGGGGAACAAATGGTTCTAGGGAGGATAAATGGATGGGGGAAATAAATTGGTTTGTACATGATTCTCTTTGCAAATTAAATTAACCTCAGCAAATTGAATTAACCTGAGACACAGGTATTATATTTAGATACTATAGGACCAAGTATGAGTGCATTCTCGATTCTCCTCCCTGCAATATACTGAGATAACAAGAAGGAGAAGGGAAGTCAATGGCCCTTTGATCTTTTGATTGGTCAGTCCAGATAGAAGAAAATCCCATCCCAGTGCTTTTTGATCTTGAATGGCTTTTGATTCAAAATATTCTTTATACCAAGGAGTCATATATCTGGGGGTGAAATTTTCTGAGCTCCTTCACTGTGCATGCAAATCAATGAGTAAAGTTTTTTCAAAATACAAATTCAAGATGCTGTTGACTCGGACTCTCTCAAGAGTATTAGCTGCACAC
This sequence comes from Loris lydekkerianus, assembly GCA_963574355.1. Taxonomy (NCBI): domain Eukaryota; kingdom Metazoa; phylum Chordata; class Mammalia; order Primates; family Lorisidae; genus Loris; species Loris lydekkerianus. The sequence goes on from CAUYPK010022369.1 coordinate 26,634, forward strand.
CCATGAATGGTGATAAGTAGCCAGTTTTAAGAACCGCCAAACACCTGAAAGCAGAAGCAGCTCTCTAGCTGACCAGAGGAGCAGACAGAGCAAGCCTCCGTAATCACAGATTCCCAGCCCACAGTAATGGAGAAGCAATTGACTAGAGAAAGGGGTACTCCCCACACTGCAGGCAGCCAGGAAGATAGCTCAGCCAGGCACATCAGAATAAAGGAGAAAGATGCTTGTTCTTCCACCTTTCTGATTAAAAGCAATCATCTCACCTGGGGCATGATCAAAAAGACAAATGTGTTTGGTATGCAGGAGCTGGCTCTATTCCAAACCTGCAGAACCAGCTTGGAAAGGGGGTCAATGAGGTATGGAGGTGTCAGGCTATCAAGTCCTTCTTGCTTCCACCTGCAGAGCTCTGTCACCTGCAGAGCTCTACCCCCTTCAGGGCTCTACCACCCACAGAACTCTACCGCCTACAAAGCTCTGTCACCTGCAGAGCTCTGTCACCCCCAGAGCCTTGTCACCTACAGAGCTCTACCACCTGCAGAGCTCTACCACAGACCGTTTGCCAAGCTCTTACTCACAGCCTCTCTTTGACTCATCACAAAAGCTCTATGAGGTAAGCATTATGCCCCCATTTTACAGATGAGGAAATTTAGGTATGAAGAGTTTGAATGGCTTTCCTAGCATGCAGCAAAGCTGGAATTGAACAGAGTTCTGCATGGCTCCAAGCCCTGTCCTAAGAGCGAAAGAACTGGTTGGCATTATTTTCATTCTATGATCCTCCACTTATTCATCTACAATAATAATGGAAGTTTTACCCTTCTGACAAGTAAGGTAAGAGATTGGGAAGGACACATGGCCAAAAATAAGAGGCAACTAGTATTGTTATTAAATACTCCATAATGATCCCTCTGTAATTATACCATGAGGGGCTATGGTCTGAGGAGTGGGAATTTGGAGAGATTTGAACACTAAATTTAACTCTTTAAGATGCTAGCCTGTTTGAGATTTATTGGTTACTTATTGATAACACACTTTTGTTCTCTTATTTGTGTGTATGTTTGTATGTGTTTTTCTCTTTACTAATGTTGGGTAGTTAGAAATCCAGCTTTTCTAGGGGAAAAGGAGAATAAGGCAAGCCACTGGGCTCCCATCTCAGGGCTGCCCACCTAAATTCTGTCCCAAATGATTGCTCACACCCACCAATCTACCAATCAGAATTTACCATGCCAACTGCAAAGGGAAGTAGAAGACCCTAGCCTAACAACAGGTACCATAGAGTCTTGAAAGTGACCTAAACTAGCCTTCAGAGTAATTATCATGTCATTAAGCTTAAATCCACACTGTGGTCCTCACCCCCACCCCAAAGGGCTCTCAGAAAGGCTCAGGAGAGGTCCACATACACAGTAAGACTCTGGTTTCAAGATGACCTCTGAACCACAAGGTAGGCACACCACAACACAGAGAGTATAAAATAGAAGTTTTGTGCATAACCCAGACCTCTTTGCCATGGCAATAGGGTCCATTTGCTGCCTATGATGAACATATCTCATTTTGTAAACCTTCTTTCTCTGTAAACCTGTATCTTGCTCTGTAAGCCTATATCTTCCTCTTCCTCTGTAAACCTATTTTTCTCTTTCTCAATAAACTGTGTTTCATGCTTGCCTTACTTTGTGGGGTCTGGTCATTTTTAAACCAAGAGCACTTTAAGAACCTAGGACACAGGCAGCTGCCTGAAACCCCAACATTTTAGAATATAAGCAGGTACCTTCAAACCCAATAGTAACTCTTGAAAAATGGTTAAAAACGTGGGTCCTTAAGAAGAAAAGCCCCTCAAAATAGAAACAAATAAGTTATTCAAGATTGAAAAGTTAGGTAGCTATTGGAGGTTGGGGATCCTGGTTTCCTAAACTCAGTTGACCTAGTATGATTACTTGACTGAGCTAGAAAATTCAACTGAGGCACAGTGGTAATTGAAAGAAAAAAATGAATGGAAACTGAAAATAAAACTGGAGCAACACAGGTAGCAAGAACAGAAAGTAAAGATAACATGCATATGTTTTAGTACAAGGAAAATTTTTATTTACGAACAAAGGGAAAGTTCAGAGCACTTCCAAAGAGAGTTGGAAGTGGGTCCCTCTCGTGAAGTAGAGGAGGTAAGAGAGAGGAGGTAACAGAGACACAAAGGCTGTGGAGGGGTAAACAACTCTTTCACTGGCCTCTTTATGCCTCTAGGAATCATTGCCCTTTTCTATTAGTCGCTGATTATCCTGTCTTTCTATTGGTCATTGATTACCTAGGTTACTTCATACCCACATTCTTCTGGGCGCTCCAGACTTCCTTGTTCAGCAGGCCAGGCCGTTGTCCCATCTCCCTTGAAGCCCCTTCTTAGTCTCCCTTACTCAGTAGCCTTATGATGTGATGATACTTACAAAGGCAGCACAGTCCCCCATTGGAAGTACAGCGCAGGACGTCAGCCTACCACAGCACACACAGGTCCCTCCTTCTGCTGTTCTCCTTCTACCCCTGCCCCATGGAGAGCAGTAGCACCCTGGGATTACAGACCTCAGGGTCCCCTTAAGGGCAGAGAACAACTTTTGAACTACCTACTTCTTTCGTGTGGTTTGCCTTGTATTACTCAATTCTTCAACATCTCCAACTTGGGTTTTGCAATCCAGCCATTTTAAGGCCACTTATTTGCGTCTGAAACAGAGCAGCACCTAGACTCACAGCTAGCACGGGGACAGCTGCTTGTGCCCATACACACTGAAGAGCCAGATGCTGGTCATGCCACTCCTGTGTGTAAGAAACAGCCCCAAGTCACATCCAAAGTAAGTGACAGCCGCAGAGCCCAAGGCTTGATCTCTATTCCTTGCTGCTCTTTGAGAAGTGAGCGCAGCGAACACACATTTCAGTTTTAGAAAAAGCACAAGGGAGTCAAACATACATAGTCTATGGATCTTGAATGTGAGGTACAGAGAAATTCCAGACTATGCATATGACCCTGAGTAGTGAAAAGCACCCTGAGGGCTGGAATTCCAGCTCTGCCACTTGAGAGCCATGCAGCCTCAGGCATAATGTTGAGCTTCTCTGAGCAACAATTTGCTGTTTAAATGGATGTTCCCTTTGGAGTCCTGGAAGGGTGGTATGTCACTGTGTTCTGCTGCCAAACTTAAAGGATACTCTTGTGATACAAGAGTATCACAAAGTTTGTTCTCAGTAAATGGGAAAATTTAAATTTTTAATATTCTATTTCATCTCCTTATATCTTTGCACAAGTTTTCCTATTGCATTCTGTGATTCACAAACTCCTACTCATTCTTTAAGACAGCAACTTGGGGCCCAGACCCTCTGTGAAAATGTTTTTGTCCCTATCTCCAGCTCTATTTCCTACCTTGGAGAAACTGTAAGATCGGAAGGTAGCAGCTGAGCTCAGTAAGTGGGGGACATGGCTCTGGGAAAGGAGGAGGAGGAGAACAAACGGGTGAGCAGTCATGCAGCATTCACTGAATACCTACCATGCACAGACACAGCGCCAGGCACTGGAGAAACACCTGAACACACTTGGCAGAATGTATTTTATCATCCTGTGTTATTATTAGAGAAAGCCTGCTCCCACGCCATGTAGGCCCTTTTCACCACTTTCAGTGAGTAGTTTGCAATCAATCAAGGAGATGGTACTTGAATTCTGGATAGCCCATCTCTGTCTGTCTCCTCCCTATGTGAGTAAGACTCTTTGTATGGCAGGGCCATTTATTAAGAACAAGATGTCAATACTCCTTTCTGTGTTAAAGTAACCACGGTCCACTTTGGACCCATTCTTGGATCATGACATCCTACCTCCTCAAAGCTCAAGGCAAAGACTTACATCAACAAAGCTTTTATCTAAGAGAAGAGGAAGTCTCTGGGAAGTCCCTCATCTGGATATCTTCACTTGTTAACACCTTCTGTTTTTTTTACCTCCTGGATTTGGTGTTTGTCTTACTAGTTCACAGATGTGGCTGTTTCTATAAACAACATTGAATTCATTGGCTAGAATTTCATGTTGCTTCAACAATAATGTCTTATCATCAGATTGTTCTTTTGTTATTTATAAAGCCCTTTTTCTTGCATTACCTGGTCCTCAAATCAAATGGCCTCTCAGTTAATAAGTTCCTTGCTTTCTTTATTGCATTTGACAATCCTAGTACTCTTTAAAATCGCTCCTATCTTAGAACATTTTAGTACAGTGATTCTCAACCTTCCTAATGCTGTGACCCTTTAATACAGTTCCTCATGTTCTGGTGACCCCCAACCATAAAATTATTTTTGCTACTTTACAACTGTAATTTTGCTACTATTATGACTAGTAATGTAAATATCTGATATGCAGGAGGTGTTTTCTGATGGTCTTAGGGGTCGCAACCCACAGGTTGAGAACCACTATAGTTCCTGATCTACAATTCCAAGGCTAAGTCCATCTACCTACTAGCCCGCCTAGTGTATCAGTCAGATTTTCCTAGGTTATGCTGTGGTAAGAAATAATCCTACTATCTCGGTGGCTTATAATTAGAGTTTATTTTTCAGTCATATCACCTTTCAGCTGCATGCTGCCTGTAACTCTGTTCCATAGATCTTGTCTTTCTTGAATACAGACTGAATGAAATGACCTATCTGGAACATGTCATTCTTGCCTTCTGGAGAAAGGAACAATGACAGAATCATGGGCTACATCATAGTAATTCGGCTCAGCATGCATGCCTTCCACCCACATTTCCTTGGCCAAAGTAAATAAAAAAGTCTGGGATAATGTTAATGGGACACAGAAATATAACCTTCTCACAAGAAAGCAGCAAATAATTGAAAACAGTAGTATAGTCTACTACTATATTTGGAACACCTTACTGCAATTCATTGGTGAGAAGTCCATAGTGCTCTCTGAAGCACCATAAATTATGTCATCCACCATATGTACCCCACCTTAGAATCCTTATAACTTGATCTTTTTCCTCCCCTATAGAGTCTACGAGTAATGATCTAAAAACAAAATTAATGATCCTGGTATCTACAAGTGTTCCTTAAAAGCTAATCATGGCACAAGTATCTTATTTGTTTTATGAAGAATTATTAGGTCTAAAGATCAAGATAAAATTTCTTAGAACTTTGGAGCAAGAAAGAATTATAAGGATTTTTTTTTTAATTATCTTGACTTAAATTTGTAAACTAAAAAAAGAAAAAAAAAAAAGCCCAGAAAGGTGTACTTATTTTCCAGTGCTCACAAGCCTAGAAGATAAGAGAAAAAACATAGACAGATTCTTTTTTTAAAAAAAATAAATGCTATTTTATAACCCCCAAGACACCTAACCTATTGCAGAAAAACTTCAACACAGAACTTGCCTTCATCTTTCATAATATGCTGTGAAGCAGATAGGAAAATGTGAGCCACATGATATACATTTGAGTGAAATTGTACCTTTTTGAAAAAGCAGGCACAAAAAGTACTGATTCATGTATCCATGCCCATTTCAAGGAGGTCTCTAGAAGTATACAATAGGAAATAACAAAATATTGTTAGCCAACATTTTTTACTAATTTCTATGTCAAGAACATAAAGATCATACTGCCCTGTTCATGAACTAGCCCTGTTCATGAACTGTCCTTAAACATATTGCAGAATTTCAATTTCTGACCTCCATGTGGTTGGTGAGGCCATGAAACTAATTCCAGCTAAGATCAAAAGTGATGTGCATTATTGCTTCTAGGCTAGAGCACTAGCTGCTGGAGAGTCTCCTTCCTCTGCTATGTTGACCAGCAACAGTGGAGATAAAGATTTCACTCAGCCTGTCTCCTGGAATGAGGAGACAAGGGAAGTCCCAACCAATCCACAATGGACAAATAACATAAGCAAGAAACAATCTTTTGTACTTTGTTAGCCACTGGAATTTAGGACTTATTTATCCTGCAATGTAACTTAGACTATCTTGACACTCATGCTAACAAAATTTATTAATATAAAACCAGTTGAAAGAGATGATCAATATAATAAATGATCAATTCAGGGGAAAAATCATAGCAATAGATTTGTATGAAAGTCTATATGTGTCTAACGAGATAGAATTTAAGAGTGCAAATGTAATTTTCCATATTTAAGTTTCCAAAATCAATAGCAATTAGTATGGGAAAAGATTTGTGACCCATAAGCTCAATAGGAATTAATATTGTATTTTGCCTGCCAAAAAAGTCAAACTCACAGGTAGTCTGTATTCATAAAAAAAAAAAAAAAAGTAGTCTTTAGTGATCAAGGAAATTAATAGTCCTGGCTGTTATAGAAAACACACCAAAAGCACCAGGCTTCAGTGAATCAGAGTGTAGAAAATGGAGACTAAGATGGTGAGGGGACTTGAAACTATTCCAGATAAGGAGTTGTTAAAGAATCCAGGATGGATAGTCTAAGGAGGGGCAGACTTATGAGGAGTATGATCCCTTTCTTTGAATATCTAGAGAGCTATAATGAGAAAGAAATTTCTATTCTGTTTTTCACCAAGGCCCCCAACAAGAAATAACAAGAAAAGATATAAGAAGTAGGCCCTGGGAAGCTTGTCTAACTTCCACAGAAATGTACCCATCACACTGAATTTGCCTACAGGAAGATGTCAGAAAACTATGAAGGTCTTCAGGAAAAGGAGAGCACATTATTTATCCTATTCCAATATTTAGTCCACCTTCAGTATTTATAGAATAGAGTTCAGTCAGAAGGAACATTCAAACAGGTAGAATCACACAGCTTTGAGAAGGCTACAATGCCCACATTTTAGGGAATTATCCAGTGAGGCCAGGGTTAGAAGAGATGATCTTCTTGCAGTTGTTCCAACTGTGATTCTAGCCTTCTGCAATTCAGCTAAGTCTTCCCTGTAGTCTGGCATTTAAAGCCCACCTCCAACTCATGTGCTCTTAATGCAAGGATAATTTGAGCTGTTTCTTTATTCTGTTTCCAAATTCATGTTTAGGGTGCAGTCACAGAGGACTGCAAGTTATCAGAAATGGGCCAAGAGATTAAAACAAACAGCTGGAAAAAAAAAGAAGCAACATTGTGCAGATCAGTGCAGAGTTGGCTATCTCAAAAGAACAAGAATTTGTAGGTAAAAGAAAATTCTCAATTCATAGTCAAATAGAATTCTAGAATCAGAAAATATTTTTGGATCAGTCAAGTTTCAGCACCTCAAATTGAATTAGCTGAAACTCTATTTCAAATTCAAGATTTGCCTTTTAATGCAAAATTGTCAGAGAGAGAAAAATTTAATTATCAGAGAAAAAGGGTTCTATTTTAGCATCAAATTTTAGATTGTTGTAAAGTAGCATATAGTTGAAAATATTGCAGGCATGACAGGATAAAATCATTTAAATAAAATGTCCATCTGGGCTTCTTGTTTAAAATAATGGATTGAAACCATAAGTTTGTCACTGTTCTCTCTCTCTAAACCTTTCTAAAATGATAGTATAAGAATTCAAAAAGGACAAACCTACAAGGGCAATAAATGGGAAAGCAAGAAAAAGAGACAAATGTCAACAAATATTTGAAAGATGAAGAGTACAAAAATGCATAAGCAGACCGGAGAAAACTGAATACCAAATGCTGCAGAAAAGGAACCAAAAAGACATGACCCACTTGCACTGCACCGTACCACAGAAGCTGATGTACAGAGCAGGAGAGCCAGCTTCCAGGACAGGTGAGCATGAGGAAGAGTGGGTTAACAATTGACTTTTTAACAAACAATTAGAATCCCAAATCCTCAACTTCATTCTTCGAATCCAGAACTCTATCTCTCACCCTTAGGAAGAAATCAAAGGATTATTATGTGAGGAAGTGACATGGAGCAGCTCCTAATTTGGGATTACTAGGTATTGTAAAAGAGCAATATACTGAAAACAAAGGAATTAAGTGAAGGTCTACAAACTGAAATGTGAGATTCCCCATTCTGCTGAGTATCACCTGGCTTCAGAAAGGCTGTCAGTGAATTTTATTTTTCCCAGGTATTAGATTAGTTTCCTGGAGAAAGCCAATGGCCTCCTTAAATGGTCTATCATCACAGATGTTTGAGGCTCTCCCAAAAGAAAGTTCTAATTCTCAACAAATTTATCCACAGTGAAATTCATGCACCACTTGCAGAAATGTTTCCATGGGTACTTGGGACTTCCAATCACCTATTTAGGGTATCATTCTTAACCATAAAAAAGACACCTTAGTATCACCAGACACTTGTTGAAGTCTTCAACATGAAAAAGATCAAAATAAACATTTTTTAAAGTAACTCAGCTCAGAGAAAACAGAGAAAAATACCAGAAAAACAATTTAGAAAACTATAATTGATATCCTCATATACTCAGGTAAAGAAAGATAGGGTACAATTTTATAAAAGAATGCTTGCAACAGAGCATCTATGGAAAAGATAAAACTTTTGTAATTTAAAAATATGATGAAAGAAATACAAATTTAATAGAATGATTAAAAAGGAAGTCGGCATTGAATCAGTAGATTGCTTTGGGAAGTACAGACATTTTAACAATGTTGATCTCAGCAATGAGAATGGTATGTTCTTCCATTTGTTAGCGTCCTCTGCTCTTTGCTTTCTTAGGGTTTCATAATTTTCTTTACAGAGGTCCTTCACCTCTTTCATTAGGTATATTCCTAGGTATTTCATTTTCTTTGAAACTATGGTGAAGGGAGTTGTGTCCTTAATTAAGCTTCTCATCTTGACTGTTATTGGCATATACAAAGGCTACTGACTTGTGGACATTGATTTTATATCATGAAACATTACTGTATTTTTTGATGACTTCTAGGAGTCTTGTGGTTGAGTCTTTGGGATTCTCTAAGTATAAGATCATGTCGTCAGCAAAGAGGGAGAGTTTGACCTCTTCTGCTCCCATTTGGATTCCCTTTATTTCCTTATCTTGCCTAATTGTACTGGCTAGAACTTCCAGCACTATGTTGAATATAGTAAAGGTGACAGAGGACAACCTTGTCTGGTTCCAGTTCTAAGAGGAAAGGCTTTCAGTTTTACTCCATTCAGTAAAATATTAGCTGTGGGTTTGTCATAGATAGCTTCAATAGGTTTTAGAAATGTGCCACCTATGCCTATACTCTTCAGTGTTATACTTAGAAAAGGATGCTGGATTTTATCAAATGCTTTTCCTGCATCTATTGAGAGGATCATATGATCTTTATTTTTGTCTCTGTTAATACGGTGGATAACGTTTATGGACTTGCGTATGTTAAAGCAGCCTTGCATCCCTGGGATGAAACCTACTTGATCATGATGTATGACTTTTTTGATGATAAGCTGTAATCTATTGGCTAGAATTTTGTTGAGAATTTTTGCAGTTATATTCATGAGTGAAATTGGTCTGAAATTCTCTTTTTTGGTTAGATCTTTTCCTGGTTTTGGTATCAGGGTGATGTTTGCTTCATAGAACGTTTGGGGAAGATTCCTTCCTCCTCAATTTTTTGAAATAGTTTCTTCAGTACAGGAATAAGCTCTTCCTTGAAGGTTTGATAGAATTCTGGTGTGAAGTCATCTGGACCAGGGCATTTTTTGTTGGAAGCTTTTTAATTGTTTCTTTAATCTCAGTGCTTGAAATTGGTCTGTTTGGGAGCTCTGGTTCTTCCTTGCTAAGTGTAGGGAGAGGGTGTGATTCCAAATATTGATCCATTTCCTTCACATTGTCAAATTTCTGGGCATAGAGTTTCTGGTAGTATTAAGAGATGATCTCTTGTATCTCTGTGGGATCAGTTGTTATTTCTCCTTTATCATTTCTGATTGAGGTTACTAGAGATTTTACTTTTCTATTTCTAGTTAGTCTGGTCAATGGTTTATCTATTTTATTTATTTTTTCAAAAAACCAACTCCTTGTTTCATTAATTTTCTGAATGATTCTTTTGTTTTCAATTTCATTGACCTCTGATTTGATTTTGGATATTTCTTTTCTTCTACTGGGTTTAGGCTTAGATTGTTCTTCTTTTTCCAATTCCATAAG
>CAUYPK010022370.1:0-10583 GCA_963574355.1 Loris lydekkerianus
GTTTCATAGTAGGGCTGAGTACATTGGATACTTTTTCTTCCATTCTTGAGATACTTTGCTGAGAAGAATATGTTCCAGCTCCATCCATGTAAACATGAAGAGGTAAAGTCTCCATCTTTCTTTAAGGCTGCACTCATTTCTATACACAGTTGGTGGGATTGTAAATTAATACATTCTCTTTGGAAAGAAGTATGGAGAGTCCTCAAAGACCAAAAAGTAGACCTTTCATTTGATAACACAATGTCATTGCTGGGTATCTACCCAGAGGAAAAAATTATTTTACCATAAGGACTTTAGCACTAGAATGTTTATTTCTCCTCAATTCACAACTGCCAAAATGTGAAAAAATTCCAAGGGTCTACTATGGTATATGTGTACCATGGAATACTATTCAGCTATAAAAAAAGATGGAGACTTTACATTTTTTTGTATTTGCCTGGATGGATTTGGAGGCTATCCCCCTAAGTAAAGTATCACAAGAATGGAAAAGCAAGCATCTAATTTACTCCATACCAACATGAAACCAGTAGATGAACAACTACAGGCTCACACAAGAGAAAAACAGTTAAATTCAAAGAGATACAGAGAGGGAGAGAGGGGAGAGTGTGGGTGTGGTGAGCTCTCCGGTACAGTGTAGGAGTATATGGCACATCTCCTGGGTGAAGGGCTCAGCTACAACTTGGCATTTACCTAACAAACACAAACAATGTAACCTAATCATTGTGCCCTTATATTAATCTGAAAATGTAAAACATTCCTTCATTTCTTGTATGTTCACGAGTTGGAATGCTTTCCATATGAAAGATTTTGCCCTCTTTTATGCACTTTCTCCCTCGTGTACGTACATCGCATAAACACATGGCTATTTATTTCATGCTGGGGGTTTTTTGCTCACACTCTCCAGGTCCAGCTTTGGCCACTGGGGCTCTTTCCAGCCAGCCCCCATGTCTGCTTGACATGCTCCCCTCTATCCCCATGGCACCTCTTTTTAATACACTTTTTTGGTACTGCTAAGATGCTCTGGATTCATCTTGTGTTTTCCTTGATTCAGGCCTTAGAATTTGTCCTCTCTGCAGGGAGCCTTGCTCCTGTCATGGAGCATATTGAGAAGTTAAGACCTGGGTGTCTGGGTTACTCCTCACAACTGTGGGGCCATTGATTCTTGACCTTCTTGGGGGACAGAACTAGGAAACATGTGCACAGTGACCCATGAATACATACACATCTGTATTTACTACTCTACCTTTCTATATGTACATATATTAAAACAAACAAATTCATTCTAACATCTTCAATGCTAATGCATCACAACAGGCTTCATTCTAACCTTCCCTGGGGAACATTTTAAAATAACCTTGTCTGGTCCCCAAACCAGTTCAATAAAATCAGAATATATGGGAGTTGGGCCTTCCCTGGTATCTTTAAAAAAAAACTCTCCAAGTGATTTTAATGTTCAGGCAGGGCTGAGAATGACTGACCTGGAGTGACCTTTCCTTGTCTGCACCTTTGACTAGGGGTTTCTCAGTGGCTTCACTGGTTCTCTTCAATCTTCCAGGTGCCCCAGACCACCGCCTCCCTCTCCCCCAAGCTCACATGACTGCTTTGCTCCAGTGGCAGTTGGAGCACATTCACATGCACTGATCTCTGTAGATGTGAGTTTTATCCAACAGTCAACAGTACCACTGTTTGCTGTCCTGAACAGTTGTCAGACTGGAGGATAAATAATGGTGCCACCAGCCCGAGAAAGGAGCCCTTCTCTTCTCACCCAGAACAATCTCAGACACTAAGCAGATTTGCGTAGAAGGGTGGGGGTGTGTAGTGATTCTGCTGGGGAAATCTGAGACAGGCGACCAAGCCACACCCTCCTGACTGTCTGCCCAGGCTGGTGTGGTCCGGGAGGATCTGGTTATGGAAGTAAAAACTAGACACAGGCCTGAAGATCTGAAATATAAAGAACTGTTATTTTAAGGAGAAAGAGCTAAATATATGTTATGCAATTGTTAAGGTTATGAAACTTTTTTTCTTTTTGAGACAGAGTCTCACTCTGGTGCCTTGAGTAGAGTGCCATGGTAACAGCAACCTCAAATTCTTGGGTTTGAGTGATCCTTTTGCCTCAGCCTCCCCAGTAGCAAGGACTATAGGTGTCTACCACAACTCCTGGCTAGTTTCTTTCTTTCTTTTTTTTTTAGTGGAGACAGTGTCTCACTCTTGCTCAGGGTGTTCTCAAACTCCTGAGCTCAAAGAATCCACCTGCCTCAGCCTCCCTAGAGTGCTAAAATTACAGGTGTGAGCCACCATGCATGGCCATTATAAAATTCTTTTGATGAAAATTTTTATGTATTTTTTTAAATAAAAGTTTCGACCTTTTCTGTCAGTATAATGAATGCTTCACTTCCAGGAGTCAAGGAAGGAAGAACTAGTGAACAGAAAAAAGTCATAATTTTAAAATGTAATTGACACATTAAATTCATTAGTTTAAAAGGCATCCATCATCAAAGGAAACACAATTAAATTAGGATAATGAAAGAGTCAGCTAGGAGTACTACTTAGAAAATGAGCTGTGCTGCTCCATGTTCTTCTGAATCCATAGTTGTAAGAGAAAAATCATAAAAGTAATGGGGAAAGAAGCACATACAGCTCATTTCTAAGAGTGGGGCAATGCTGTATGATAACATCTGAAGTAGTTTGTTATTGATGACCTTAAGGCAATTGAGTTTTCCCACCAGCAGTGTAAAAGTGCTCCCTTCTCTCTGCTGCAAAGTAATATCCAGCTTTTTGGAAGGATGAATGGACAATCCTCAAAAAACTCAAACTAGACCTTCTATTTGATCCTGAAATCCCATTACTGGGCATCTACTCAGAAGAAAAAAAAATCATTTTATCATGACACTTGCACTAGACTATCACAGCTCAATTTATAATTGCCAAAATGTGGAAACAGCCTAAATGCCCACCAACCCAGGAATGGATTAACACACTGTGGTATATATATTCCATGGAATACTATTCAGCTATTAAAAGAGATGGAAACTTTACATCTTTTGTATTAACCTGGATTGAGGTGAAATGCATTCTTCTTAGTGAAACATCACAAGAATGGAGAAGCAGATATCCAATGTACTCAATTCTGATATGAGGAAAATTGATACTAGTACATGGTGGGAGGTGGGGAGATGGAAAAGCTGAGAGAGGGAAGGGGGGGGGGATGGGAGACCACTGTGTGTGAGTCACCTCTTGGTGGCAGGACACAATTATAAGAGGGACTTTACCTAACAAAAGCAAGCAGTGCAAACTGATTCTTTGTGCCCTCAATAATTCCCCAACAACAAAAAAAGACAACTTGAGTTTTGATTGAGACGGACAGAGATGTTTCCCCTCACAACCCAGGCCCTCAGCATAGAAGCTGGAGATTACTTACTGAGTAACTGACAAGGAATTTATCTCTGGGCCAGGGCAAAGTTGAAATGGTAGTGAGGTAGAGTAAAGGGTTGTCTCAAAATTCCTTTCATCTGCTCTTTTAGTCCTGTCGTCTCTACCAGATTCTCAGTGCTAACTTTCTCCCCCTGGAAAATCATCTGAGGTAGGCAGAGGGAGTATTTGGACATTTAAAGAGGTCTTATAAGGAAAAGCAAATGTTTAACTTAAGACAAGAAATAGTTCCCAGTAGTCCATCAGGTATGGGTAAGAGGTCAAAAGATATTTCTTGATGGAGAGTTTTCTTTTAATCATTGCGTATTGTATGCCTACCACCACCATCAACTCAGTGCTCCAAGGGTGGAGTGAAAGAACATTTTAAAGTGGCATGCATTGACTTGTGTAGACCACTCATGAACAGTTTAGGGCTCGTATCACACTCGAATTGATGACAGAAACCTCCCACTAGAAATACATGATTTCTCCAGAATTTATATTTGTAAGTAAACCCTTGTAGATGCAAGCCATTCCTTGGAGATATGTGTGTTTGCACAGGTTTTTGTATGTGTTGTTGGACAAATAAGTTCATCAACTCATCCTAGATATTCAGCATTGAGCAGCACTTTTTCTAGGTTGAGTTTGCAAACTTGTCTGACCTTGTACGATGACAGCTCTGATGGCCATTCCAGAAAGAGTTTCATAATTGATTTGAAGGGTGGACTAGCTAGCAATCCATGTGGGTGCACAGCTTCCCAAGGAGAGCACTTCAAAGGTGACTACAGTGATATTCAGCCATGGGGTATATAGCACTTTTTCTAGATGAGTTCACAAATTTAATTGTCCAAACTTGTATGTGTGTGTAACGTATTATACATATAGGCAGAATACCAATATTTGAAGAAACAGTTATGAAAGCAAAGGAAAAACAAGAGCTTTTTCAAGAACCTCCTATTTTGTACATTTTCAACAATAATGTGTTTTTTTCAAGTGAATTCAGGTAAGGGACTGCATGGGATTTATCCTGGATTTTCCCATCTACCACATAGTACCTGGTACAGAGCAAATATTTATGAATGAATGGTTACTATTTATGACCCTAAAAATAGGTTTCAAGTGAGTGTTGCATTTTTATTCCTTCTTTATGAATTGGTAAACTGGGACCCAGAGAGGTCAGGTAGATTATTTGAAACTGTTGGAAAATCAATGAGAACACTAGAAACTGAAGGCATAATTCCAACTCCTTATCATTCACTTGTAGTAAATGATTAGCCTGATTTTTCTCTCCAGTTGGTTTGGGTCATGCTTGGGGCCAATTTTTCTACTATGCACAGGGTCTAGGATCATGACATTTTCAGAGTCCAACAAAAAAGTTTTGATTTTTATTTTTAAATCTGAAGAAAAAGGTTATATCCACAAAGTCATAAAATATAATCTTTAATTGTTTTTAGATGGAGAAAGGGCCCATGAAAGTCATAACCCAGCCCTAATCACACCTACCTCCTGCAACATAAGTGAGGAAATCACCTGATGTGTCTCATCCAGGATAATAGCCACCACCATTGGAGTAAGACAGGAGCAAATTTTCCAAAATAAAACCTTTAACCATAGCTTCCTTCACTCCCACAATTGCATCCCTTTTAAAACTCAGGGTTACAGAGGTCTGATTTACATACAGTACAGTTTACCCTTTTTACTATCCAGTTCAATGGGTTTAAACAAACCCATACTGGGGCAGCGCCTGTGGCTCAAGGAGTAGGGTGCCAGCCCCATATACCAGAGGTGTTGGGTTCAAACCCAACCCTGGCCAAAAACTGCAAAAAAAAAAAAAAAAGAAAAAAAAAAAGAAAAGAAAAGAAAAAGAAAAGAAACCAACAAAACAACCCATACTGTCATGAACCCATTACCACATCCAATGGTAGAACATTCCCATCATCACCATATGTTCCTCAATCACTTTCTCCATGCCAATTCCTAGCTCTAGAAACCACTGATCTATTTTTTTGTCTATATGATCTTATCTCTTCCAGGATATTATATAAATGGAATCATACATTACACAGTCTTCTAAGTCTGGCCTAATGCCTTGAGAGTCACCCATGTTGCTGCATGTGTCAATAGTTCTTTCACTTTTGGCTAAGTTGTATCCCATGTATAGATGTACCAGTTTTTTGTTTTTTTTTTTCCTTAGTCTATTCACCAGTAAATTTACATTTGGGTTGTTTCCTGTTTTTGACAATAACATATAAAGATGTTATGAATATTTACAGGTGTGTTTTCATCTGAAAATAAATGTTATTTGGCTTGGGTAATTGCACTTGCTTAGGATTATTGGGCATAGTAGTAAAAACAGCCCCCCAAGGATGTCTGCATTCTAATTGCCCAAACCTGTCTCCATGTTACATTAGCATGACAAAAGGGAATTGAGTTTAAGCCTGGACTCAGAGTAACTAATCTTGGACCTTAAAATAATAGATAAAATCCTCAATTACTTGGTGGGCCAAATATAATCGCAATTGGGTTTGAATCCTTCCTTCAAAAGCAAAGAATCTTTCCCACAAATGGTTAAAGAGAGATGGTGATGGAAAAAGAGTCAGCAACACAATGCGGTGTTCCTAGTGAGCATCACAAATTGATTTTCTTACATTTCTACAGGTCAAAAGTCTAAAATCAAGGCGTTGCATGGCTCTGTTCCTTCTGGAGGATCTAGTTCCTTGCCTTTTCCTGCTTCTAGAGGCTGTGTGCATTCCTTGCCCTAGGCCTCTTCCTTCTTCTTTAAAACTGTCTCCCACGGCCACATACCTCCCCTCTCCCTGCTTCCATCATCATGGGGCCGATGCTGTCTTTCACCCTGAAGACATCTGAGCTTACACTGAACCTACCAGGATAATGCAGGGTAATCTCCTCATCTCTGGGTCCTTAGTTTAATCACATCTCCATCTGATCTTTTGCTATATAAAGTAATCATTTCAGGTTAAGATTTCAGGGACTAGAATGTGAACATTTTGCAGGGACACTATTTGGCCACAAACAGAAGCATTTGAAAAACCAAAAACTAACCAAATGAACAGCTCCCTCCACTCCCTAAAAAAAGTCCAGCCTATTGGGATGTTCAACTCATTCTGGTTTGCCTGAAACTCTTCGGGGTTTTAGTACTAGAAGTCTTACATCCCATTGAAGACCCTCCTTCCTGGGAAAACTGTGATTGTTGCTCAACTTACTTGGCAGACAGGATAAATGTTTCATAGAATGAATAAACGAAGAGCCAATAGATCATGGACTTACTAACCTGGAAGGAATCTTAGAATGTCATTTTGGATAGTAGTTTTTGCTGTCTCTAGACAAATGCTATAATTATCAAGATGTTTTCCACCAGTAATATCTAGTCATTACCAAAGGATTAAAGGATTCCAGAACAGGGAGAAATGATTTTAGGTTCTTTGAAGCAAAAAGGACAACCATCAGCCTGGCTCTTCTGAATGAAGAAGAGTTGGCACAAGTGTATTAGATTTAGGTAACATCATCTTTGATACATGAAAGGAGTGGTTTGAGAACATAAATTTAAAAATTCAGATCCTAAAAAACATGTTTGGGGATTGAAGAAAGTGAAAATAGTACCCAAGAGAAATGTAGACTTGTGGGACAGTCTAAAATTAGGGTGGTAATTTTAAAACTTTGGGCCACAGTTTCCTCATCTATTTTACAGATTTAAGACTTCTACCCTTGACTCCCTTGGAGTTGTTGAGAATAACAAATGAGATCTCATATTAAAAATGCTTTGACAGGAGGAATCCGAGCAAGATGGTGGCCAAGTAACAGCTTCCTTGTAAATGGGCACGTTGAGTCTGGGAAGACAAGACTCTAGGCATCTCTGGCTGGTGGCATCTGCCTTTAATCATCCCCTTGAAGACATAGGGAGTCAGCAAGAGACTTCTGGACCCAAACAGGAGGACTAAAACATTGGAAAACTAGCAAGTGGTTGTGTGTGTTTGATTGGTCTAATACCGCCATCAGCTATAAGTACAGCAACTGTGAGATTGCAAACTTGGAAGGTCTTACCTGTGAGCTGTTTTGATGTTTTTGGACTTGGTACTCAGTTGAACTGCCTTGGGAGAGCTCAGGCAGGAGGAAGGAGAACTCTGGGCATTGTCTAGGGCCTCAGACTGAGCTGCTGAGCCCGTCAGAGCTAATAGTGTCCAGCTGTGGGCCACACAGAGCTACTGTGAAAGAACTGCCCAGGCAAGCTCCACCCTCAGGTTTTCAGAGCAAGGATTAGGCAGGAGCTAGTAATCTAGGGACTGAGCAGCCTAAAGGTGGGGACTTAGACACCTTACAGCCTTAACCCTCAGGGGCAGAGTGAGACTGGTTTTGGCACACTGGATAAGTGGATAGCCACTTAAGCAGTGATCCCAGCGAAAAGCACTTTCCTGGGAAAGCTTCTGCTTAGCCAAGTTTAGAAGTTTAAAGTGCTTTTAAGAGGGTTGAGGAGAGATTTAGGGTCACTACCCTGAGGGGTTTGAGAAATCAGCAGAGGCCTCCAGTCATATCAGCATTGTGAATAACATCTCATACCCCAGAAGATCAACTGTTGCCCAGACAATATTCAGCAAGATATATATACTACTTTTATTGTTGTTGTTTTGTTTTTTAATTTCAACCTTTTCCCTATAGATTTTTCTTTTCTTTTTTTTCTTTCTCCATTTATCTAGTTTAAATACAATTTCCCATTGTTGCCCTTTTTCCATTATTAGAACTTCGTTTTTGCTAGTGTTTCTACCCCTATTATTTGGTTTTTCTCCATAAAGTTTTCTGTTTGCTTGTTTTGGTTTGATTTATAGCATTTTTATCTTTCCTCTCTACTTGGTGGAGGTGGGCTACTGTGTCCAATCAGGCTAGAAAAAAGCTTCTGACCTCAAGGGAACCACTCAACCTGGCACCCCAAGAGTTTGGGGTTTTTTTTAAAGATTGTGCCAAAGTACCATACTGTACACCTATATTGCTCTGTCTCCCTCTTTCTATGCCTCTCTTATTTTGGTCAATATTCCCTTTTACCCACCCCCCTCTCCTTTCTCTTATTTATTTACTTACCTTCTTTTTTTTCTTTCTTTCTTTCTTTCTTTTATTCCTTCTTGCTCTCCAAAAGGACTCATCAAAACTCTAGTCCACAGGCACAGCAACTTAAAGAGCAAGAGGAAGTGAAAGGAAAATTAGGGCAAGGAAACAGATAAAAGAAATCACTCATGAGGAGGAATCAGCAGAAAACTCCTGGCAACATGAAGAACCAATCCAGAGCAACTCCTCTAAGGGACCGTGAGGTGGCTACTTCAGAGGGTTCCACCTATACAGAAATGTTAGAAAGATAGTAAGGGAATTTAGAATACACATGATGAAAACAATGAAGGAAATGATGGAAACAATGAAGGAAACTGCTGAAAAAGTGAAAAATAACCAAAAGGAAATACAAAAACAGAGTCAAATGAGAGATGAAGAATATAGAAAGTATATAGTAGAGCTAAAGGAATGAAGCAGTCAATTAGGGAATATAAAGATGCAATAGAAAGTATCAGCAACAGATTAGACCATGCAGAAGAAAGAATTTTGGAGATAGAGGAAAAAGTTCTTAATATAACTCAGATACTTAAAGAGGCAGAAATGAAGAGAGAGAAAGCAGAACATTCACAGACAGAATTATGGGACTTTATGAAGAGATCAAACATATGAGTTATAGGAATCGCAGAAGAGAAAGAAGAATGCCCCAGGGGAATGAAAGCCATACTAGAGAATATTATAAATGAAAATTTCCCAAATATCACCAAAGATTCTGACACACTCCTTTCAGAGGGATATTGGACTCTAGGTCGCCTCAATTCTAAGAGAGCTTCTTCAAGACACATTGTGATGAACCTATCAAAAGTCAAGACAAAAGAAAAGATTCTTCAAGCTTCCAGGGGTAAATGCCAGTTGACCTACAGGGGCAAATCCATCAGAGTGACTGCAGACTTCTCTAATGAAAGTTTCCAAGCAAGAAGACAATGGTTATCTACCTTTAATCTACTTAAACAGAATAATTTCCAGCCCACAATTCTATATCCTGCTAAGCTAAGCTTTAAAATTGATGAAGAAATCATATCATTTACTGATATACAAACATTGAGGAAATTCCCCACAATAAGAGCAGCTCTACAGGAAATACTTCAACCTGTCCTACACAATGCTATCACAATGGATCAGCAGCAAAGTGAGAACTCAGAAATTAAAGGACAGAACCTAACCTCCACACTAATGCAAAAGATAAAACTAAGCAATGGACTCTCACAAAATAAGATGAATAGAACACTACCACACTTATCGATTATCTCAATAAATGTTAAAGACTTGAATTCCCCACTGAAGAGGCATAGATTGACTGACTGGATTTAAAAAACACAAGCCATCCATTTTCTGCCTGCAGGAAACACATGAGACTTCAAAAGACAAATTAAAACTTCAAGTCAAGTGCTGGAAGACAATTTTTCAGGCAAACAAAATTCAGAAGAAAAGAGGAGTTGCGATCTTATTTTCAGATACACGTGGATTTAAAGCAACTAATGTCAAAAAAACACAAAGATGGGCACTTTATATTGGTCAAGGGAAAAATACAACAAGAAGATGTTTCAATTCTAAATATTTATGCACCCAATTTAAATGCTACCAGATTCTTGAAACAGACCTTACTCAGTCTGAGCAATATGATATCTGATAATACCATAATAACATGGGACTTTAACACTCCTCTTACAGAACTGGACAGATCCTCTAAACAGAAATTAAACAAAGATATAAGAGATTGAAATGAGACACTAGAACAACTGTGCTTGATAGACACATATAGAACTCTCCATCCCAAAGATAAGAATATACATTCTTCTCATCACCCCATGGAACATTCTCCAAAATTGATCATATGCTGGGACACAAAACAAGTATCAACAGAATAAAAAGAATTGAAATTTTACCTTGTATCTTCTCAGACTATAAGGCACTAAAGGTGGAACTCAACTCTAACAAAAATGTTCAACCCCACACAAAGGCATGGAAATTAAACAACCTTCTGTTGAATGACAGATGGGTGCAGGAAGAAATAAAACAGGAAATCATTAACTTCCTTGAGCATAACAACAATGAAGACACAA
>CAUYPK010022372.1:0-30912 GCA_963574355.1 Loris lydekkerianus
AAGATGTTTCACCAGGAAATTCAGGGATTGGATTGTTATGATGATGTTCCAGAAGATAATGACATGATTGTCATTGAATAAATGAGTAAATTCTTGATACTGTAGGATTCACAGTTTGTCTGGTTTGTGTTGACAACTACCGTACTACCGTACCATATACAGGTAACAAATTTTCTTTATTTTCATTTAACAATAAATGTGTACCATATTCTTCTTCATGAAAAAATAAGACATCCCCTAAAAATAAGGACTAGTGCATCTTTGGGAGCAAAAATTAATATAAGACATTGTCTTATTTTCGGGGAAACAGGGTATTTTACCCAAAAGAGTAATGGTCCTCTTTTTATTCATATATGTTGTTTATTCCAATTGTTGTATATTTATTTGTTTGTTCCCTCATTCAATAAACTCTTACTAAGCAGTTACTGTGAGCTGACCGCTGCAGTCAGTTGCCAGACATAAATCATCTATCTTGGCCTTCAAAGTGATCTCAGTCTCCTGTGTTAGAAGACAGGATACTGCTGAAACAGAGAACGTGAAGTAAAGAGGGCAGGGACAAGTCTGTCTGGGATGGGATGGGAATACTTTATAGAAAAATGGATAACTTGAACTAAATATTGAAGGAAAACAAGATAGCAAAATAGTTAAGTGGGGAAAAGTGGTCTTGTCCAAGTAAACTATATAGACAAAGGGGTGGAGGCTGGAGAAAACATAACTTCTTTAAGCTTGCAATATAGGGTATGCCAAAGAGTCAACACCAATTTTTTTGGTCACTAAAATGTGCCCAGCTAGAAGGTAACATTTCCTAACCTCCCTTAGAGATAAGTGTGAGCCATGACACCATGTCCAAGGCATGTTTAGTGAGTCTTAATGAGTTTAATTAGTTGTTGCGGAGTGAGACTTCCTGAAAATCTCCTTAAAGGAGGAGCAGGCTCAACTGGAATGGGCTTCTTGCCATTTGCCTTTCCTATTCTTTGGTCCAGAATGTAAACATAATACACAGAGGAGGAATAATGCCTTGTGACAGTTCTTAGGACGGCTGAACCCAAAGAGCCTGAGATGGCACAGAACAGCTCTGCTGGCTCTACACCACTGTCTAGCTGAGCTTCTCATTCCTGCAGGGAATCTTGCTGCTTGTAGAATTTACTCCTTTATTTTGACTTTGGCCAGGTTGATTATTATGTATCCTGGAGATATCCTATTTACTATGAATCGTCCCAGTGTTCAGTCACCATCTTGTATATGAATCTCTGGCAATACCGGAAAGTTTTTCTAAATGTTTACCTCAAATAGGGTTTACATGCTTTTTGCTTTTTTTTCTTCTTCCTCAGGGATACCTATAATTCGTCTATTTGTTTGCATCGCATAGTCTCAGATTCCTCTGAGTGATTGTTCATTCTTGCTCTTTTGTATGTGTTTTTGAGTCACTAGGTTACTTAAAGGGTCTTGTCTTCAAGCTCTTAGATTCTTCCTTCTGTTTTGTCAATCCTGGTGTTGAACCTTTCTGCTGTATTTTGAAATTCCCTACATAACTTTCATTTCTCTAAGGTTATGCATATCCTTTCTTACACTGTCTAGCTCTTCAGTGACTTCATTTTTTAATTCATGTGCTGAAATTCTTTTTTGGCCACCTTTTGTTGATTTTCAACTTTCTCCTCAATTCCATTCATCTTATTTGCCTTCCATATTCTCAATTTCATTTCTGACATTTTGAGAATTTCCTTCAGGTTGAGCCTTCTTGGTGTGCATGCCTTGTGATCCCCTGTGTGAAACTAGCTTGTGTTTTCACATTGCCAGAGTTCTTTCTCTGGTTTCTTCTCATCTGACTCCTCTTCTCTCAGGTGAGGGCTGTTAGGTTTGCAGTACACCTGTTCTTCTTTTCTGGGAATTTTTCTACTTAGTGAGATGAAGAAGAAGTCCCTATATCAGTGGTTCTCAAACTGCGGGTCACAATCCCTTTGTAACAATGAAAATACATCCTGCACATTTACATTATGATTCATAACAGTAGCAAAATTACAGTTATGAAGTAGCAATGAAAATAATTTTATGTTTGGGGGTCACCACAACATGAGGAACTGTATTAAAGGGTCGTGGCATTAGGAAGGTTGAGAACCACTGCCCTAGATGGTGCTTTTGTGACCACCTCTAGGAGATCGACCCCAGAGGGAAGGGGTATGTGTACTCAAGGCCTGTGATGCACTTGTTCTGTTTTGTCCCTTTCCCCTGTGATTGTCACAGTGCAAGTTGGTGCAGTTTGATTTTATGCAGAATGGTGGCCTTTTCCCTAGGTGGCTATTGGAAGCTTAGGTTGGTACTCAGTGAGACCCTCTCCACAGAAGCTGGCTTTCTAGGGGACAGCTATGTCTGTGTTCCCCCACAGAGGGGACAGTGGCAACTGAACGAGGCTACCTAGGCTGTGGTCATGAGTATCTGGGCTATGGGTGTTCACTTAACTGGGTCCAGTTGTAATGGCAGCTTGAGCTTTTGGGTCCCTATTGGAGTTTTGCACTGCAGGGGTGGTTCCTACCAGGAGGCTGGAGGAGCCTTGAAGATAGGGCTGACAAGAGTGACAGGACTGGGCAGCCTTGAAGCTGGGGCCAGTGTTTCTCTCTTAATCATAAAACCATAACTACAAAACATAAAATGAAAGATGTGTCTTCTTCCTTCAGCCAGTAGACATCTTCTTTCATCATCTGAAATAAGTGGGAGAAACAATCTTAATACATGGAGGATTAAAAACCAAATATATTTTTTAATGAGCTAAATAAGCAGAGAGGTCTTTGTTATGAATAAACAGCATGATTAACAGTAAATAAATGTGCCTGAACTCCTCTACAAAGGAAAATGCTCCAATTAATGTTGTTATTTTACTATTTTGCTTTCATTAAACATGAAACAAAACTTTAATAACTTATTCGATTATGTTAAACTAAAGGCTCCGAAAGGATTGCAGGACTTAATAAAAGGTACAATAAAACATTTGTTCAGATACTTTTCAATTACTTTTTTAAAATCCTGTTTAAAAATAATAAAGGAATGATTAAGTCAATCAACTGAGTCTGCATCATTTGTAGACTTGTTTAATATCAGAACACTGACTTGCAGTCTGATAAAAAATATTTTCAATTCTGTGGCCATGATCAGTGGTTCACACCTGTAATCTTAGCACTCTGGGAGGCTGAGGCAGGCTCAGGAGTTTGAAATCAGCCTGAGCAAGAGAAAAAATAGAAAAAAATGCCCTAGGCATGCTGGTACACTGATAGTCCCAGTTACTGAGGAGGCTGAGGTAAGAGGATCACTTGAACCTAGGAATTTGAGGTTGCAGTGAGCTATGTCCACACCACTGCACTCTACTCAGGGTGGCACAGCAGACTGTCTCTCTCTCTCTCTCTCTCTCTGTATATACATATATATATATATATATATTTTTTTTTTTTTTTTAAATGAGCTAAATAAGCAGAGAGGTAAATATATATATATTTCTCAATAGGATTCCATTTTTACTCTTTCTCTGGGGAATAAGAGTTTTTTAGAAAAGAAATATTTTCAAGTATTAGTCTTATATTGCTTACCCTTCCCTGTTTGTGAATGTGTGTTTATGTCTCTTTTTTTCATTTTCACTCTTAAAAGACAGATTATTTTTTCACTGCATGACATTTTTATTTATTATTTTACTTTTTAAAGAAAGGAGATGCCTACATATTAAAGTGAAGAAAGAATGAGATGCACCACCAAACTATAAGAGAGAACTTTCTTGCTATACAATATTTTTATTACAATTATTTATATTTTGTATAATGAGAAAGTATTCTGTACTCAGAAATTAATAATTTTTAAAAGTAGTAAATTAAGGGGCACTTTATAAAATTGAAGTAATGTAACAACATTTAAAAAGCTCAAATGCACATCATAATGAAGAGGCCTACATATGGAAATGGAAATATGTTGATGATAAAAAGCAGAATATATAGTGTTCTACAATATGATTCCACTTATTAATGTGCTCAGAGATACAGAATTAATATGACATTCTATCAGCACTGCAAATGCTAACAATGTCTATTTCTGAGTTGTCGAATTATGTTTTAATCACTTTTCTCTGTTTAATTTTGTTTGGGTATATGTTCATTTGTCTGCATTTCTAATTTTTCTATAGTGGACATATAAGGAAGGCATGATTTAAAAAATTAATGTGAATTGTAATAGACATAATAATAAGAAAATATGTAGGATATTATAAGGGGAGGCATGAAGGGGAGAATGAGGGAAGAAGCAAGTATTGATGATAGGAGCCTGAGCAAGAGAATGCTGACGTGAGAGCTAATTTGTCCCCTGAAATTTGAAGCCAAACTCCAATTTGGGTTCAAACTCAAGCTCCAAATGATAATCATGAACAAGTTCCTTAATATTTCCAATGTTGTCTCATCATTAAACTTATCTTAAAGACATATTATGGAAATTACATAAGGTAGTTATAAAAAACAAACAAGTAACATCATGTTTTTCAAAGAATTAATGGCAAACAAATGATGAGTAAGTTGATATAACTTCCTATGATGTATGTATGGCTCCTTTACTCTTTGTCAACACTGGTGCCTTCCTACACTTGGTCTGGAGTAACTGCCAGCACAACATAGCACAGGGGAAGGAGCAATGGGAACTCAGGAGTCAGTGCCAAGGAGCACGCCTTCCATATTCCAAACTCCAGGTAAGTATCTGCCATTAATCCCTACTTTTAAATACTTGTTTACATGGATCACTTTCCCAATTATTTTTGGAAACTATTTAACTAGAGGATAAACATTGGTTTGGGGTGTTCTACTTCTATGTTGGGCCAGAAGTAAACCAACAGAATCAATGAAACATGGATATTTTGGTTCCAGAGGGGAACTGGGCAGCTTATTGGGCAGACAGCAAAAACCAGAGGTTTTCAAAAATATCTTGGATGTTTCTGAAAGAAACTTCTTATTTTTAAGGAGAAGGAAGATGAAACATTCTTGTTTTTCCCAACCCTTAACATCTGTGATTCTATGATTTTTGCCTTAATGTCATTAAGATTTTTAAACACTATTTCATAGCTTTTAGTACTCAAGTATGCATGTGCAAAAGAAATTCTATTCATCATTACTGTATGGCATTTTCTCATTCACTCTGTATTAATGTGTGTCTTTGTGAGATTCCCTTTTCTGTCCTTTGGCAGCTGACCAACTCCCAGCTGACATGCCTTTTTACAATACTAATACCTTTTGTCTGATTATTGTCAAATTTTACCAACATAGGAGCCATTTTTCCTCTTTAAAGTATCTTTTCATATCCCCTCCATGTGTTCTTAACTGCATGACTCTGCAGGCAATCTCATTTCCCTCATTTCCAAGTGCTTAAGGGATTGAGCTTGTAATAACTGATAAATTATTAATGAGCACATTCTTTTCAGACATTCATTTACTGTGTTGTTGATTTTTAAATTCAAAAAATATAAAGCTGGTCTATCTTTAATTTAAGATATTGTTCAGATTTATATGCTAAGTTGGGATGTTTTCTTCCATAGATATGAACCATACCCAAATAATAGAGATTAATTTTACTAGCTTGAGAAATTTTGGCATTCAGAGCCTTAAAATTTATTTCTGAAACACAAGAGCTACCTCTTTAGGGTTAGGGAAGTGAGAACAGTTGCATTTAGTAGCCAAATGTTCACAAAAACATTATGTGAACATCAAATTAGACACTGGAAGTTTTTTTTAAACAGCTGGCAGAGTCTCACCCCAAAGAACTCTTGACATATTTTTATGCCAAGTTTACAATTAAGAAGGAAGAAATAATAAATACTGCCCAGCTCATGTGTTATACACTCATCTATACATCCCCCACACTTCCTTTATCTTTTAAGTGATTTGAATTTTCAAAAGGAAAAAAACATGAATATGAAAAGAGAAAGAGCACATTTTCTTCAAAGGTATGAAAAAAATCTCATAACAGATTTAAGTATGGAAATAAACTTATAAAAGGACATAATTTTAAGTGAAATTAAATTAATGAGTGCCAGAGTGACATAATCCAAAAATATAGCCTTCTAACTTGATTTAAGAAAGAAATTTCTATGTCAGAGCCTCGTTCATCCTTGAAAGCAATTTTGGAACACTTTTTCTGGAATGACCATCAAAGCAGTCATCATAGGGCACACAAAAACATGCAACAATAATGAATGTCACTCAGTAAGACACCACCACATGTTAAAATGAACATAGCCGGGAGACACTGATATGCCAAGGTTATGAAACCTTACCGAGTTGTTTGTACAGTGCTGTCAACATGAACACATGGTGGCAAGTTCATGAACTTAATTGTTATTTCTCATACAGCAATAACTCTGATAGTCATTCTAGAAAAAAAGTTCCAAAATTCAGCACCTGTAGCTCAGCAGGTAGGGCATCAGCCACATACACTGGAACTGGCAGGTTCAAATCCAGCCCAGGCCTGCTAAGCAATAATGACAACTACAACCAAAAAATAACAAGGCGCGGTGGCAGATGCCTGTAGTCCCAGCTACTTGGAACGCTGAGGCAAGATAATCACTTAAGCCCAAAAGTTTGAGATTGCTGTGAGCTGCGACACCACAGCACTCTAGCAAGGGTGACAAAGTGAGACTTCACCTCAAAAAAAAAAAAAAAAAAAAAAGTGTAGGCTAGGTGCTGGCATCAGTATCTAGTTTCCCATGCGTTGTACTTTAAGGGTGACCATAGTAATATTCAGCAATGAGGTATGTAGCGCTTTTTCTAGAATGTCTGTGAACTTAATTGTCAGACCTTGTACATCCATCATTGGGCCTATGCAAGCCCCTTCTATCTATATATTATTTTATTTTCTCCTTTATCCTCTAACATCAATATTTTTCCATCATTTCTATAGGCTTCCACTGTATTGTGTCTGCTATATGGCCTTGGAGATTTATCTACTATAGATATAGGCTATATAAGCCTTTTAATTACAGATCTTCTTTTTTTTTTTTTCTTCTTATAGTAACATAGCATGTCTTAGCTCCACTTATGTGTGGTGGATTAAATGTGGCCATAAATTCGTGGGCACTCTTCATATCAAGAGATGAATCTAAGTGCCTTATCTTGAATCTGGGTAGGCTTTGTGAATCTTTGGCTAATAGAATATGGCAGAATTGACCCTGTGCTAGTTACAGAGCTCAGACTATACAAACTGGCAGCTTCTACTTCCCTTCCCTTAGACTGTCCTCTCTAGGAGTCCTGAGATAGCATGTAAGAAGATCCCTTACCCCAAAACAGCAATGCTGAATAGGCCACATGTGAGCATTCTAGTTGACAGTCCCAGGTAACTCTTATCTTCCAGCCATCTCTGGCAAAACACCATGAGTGCAAGTGAAGCTGTCTTGTGTGCTGCAGACCAACCCCCCTAATAATTAATACCAGTTAGTGACCCCAGTTAATGTCCTATAAAATTAAGGAATCATATAGTCAAGCCTTGCTCAAATTCTTATCCCACAAAACTGTGAATAGTAAATAGTTGTTGTTTACATCACTAAAATATGGGGGGAATTTGTCAGTAAGCAACAGATAACCATAACATGTTACT
Organism: Loris lydekkerianus; assembly: GCA_963574355.1. NCBI lineage: Eukaryota > Metazoa > Chordata > Mammalia > Primates > Lorisidae > Loris > Loris lydekkerianus. The sequence continues at coordinate 7,606 of CAUYPK010022372.1, forward strand.
GAAAATACTGCTAATTTATTATTTCTCACTGCTTTATCATGTGATTTTATAAATTTACTTTTAGCCATGAGTTCTTTTCAATTTGTGTCAATATAGGCATTATACTGTAGATCTTCTTTTTCCAAAATCTACCCTTTATTCATGTTGCTCTTTGAAAATCAAGTCCTTTATTTCCAAATGCTAAAATTATAGCTACCACATGTTTCACTGTTTCTAGAACAACAGCCATACTGTGATACACATCCTTACACACTCTTCTCTGTCAACCAATGTGATAACTTCTCTGGGATCTATTCCAAGGGATAGGATTGCTAGATGACAAAGTGTAGGCACACTTAGTTTCACTTAATAATGCTACAGAGCTCTTTGTAATGACATAAGTTAATAGCTACATATTCATTTTCTTTTCTTTTTCCACTTCTCTCTCCCCTTTTATTGTCCATTAGATAGGTTTACTTTTTTGCTATTGATTTTAAAGTTGTATTGTATTCCCCTAGTAATTATTATACTATTATCCATAATTCAGTTACAAATTAACAAAATTCTTTTCAGCAGCTATGTATTAATTTCAGAGTTTCAAATGGTTTATAACTCATTATGAGGGCTGAGGAAACACTCTAGGTTAAGTTTCTGGAAACTAGGGAAAATCTTAATCATTGTTTCTTCAAATATAAATTTCTTTTTATTTGTACATTTTATGTTTCAGTTATTTAAATGTACTTTTTTAGTCTCTGAATTTTATGATATAGTTCTGCCATTTCTTAATGCCATTTGGATAGTTGCTTCAATCAATTCCTGTAGCCTATATATTTACTGCCAGCTGTATCCATTTTGATAACCACTCAACATATTTGATTCCTTCAACTATTATATTTTTTCAAAATCAGTGTTTGCAACTTATCCTTTTCATAAATATTTGTTTCCTACTTCATCTTAGTAATGTCCGCCCTTACCCCTTTGAAGATATTAAGCTTATTTAAAATCCCTGTTCTCTTTGATCTATTGTTTTTCTTGTGATACAAGCTCTTTGGTTTGTTGCTTTTCTTTTATGTTGCACTCCTCAAATAATAATTCTTCTTCTTCTCCTTCCTCCTCCTCCTCCTCCTCCTCCTTCTTCTTCTTCTTCTTTTTTTTTCTTGTGTGCTTATATTTCCCTAGGGATAGCCTCTGACAGTAGCAGGTGTGGTAGGCAGCCCATAAGATGGATGCCAGTGATCACTACCTCTGGTCTTGTCCTCATTGAGGACTTGTCACAATGGCAGTAGGGTAAGCTCTGACCCAGCTATGAGGCTGGATCTAGCACCTTGATTCTAACCACAATATGTCATGGAATGTCATTTCAAAGATTATGTTAGGAAAAGACTCTTGAATTCATTCCTTTCTTGCTCTCTCATTTGCTCACTCTGATGTAATCAGTTGTCAAGGGATAAGCTGCCTTATGTAGAAACCACAAGGCAAGGGACTGAGGAAGGTCTCTGACAGGCAGCTCATGAGAAACTAAATCTTGCCAACATACACATGAGTGAATTGGGAAGCAGGTCATCCCTGTTTGAGTCTTCAGATGAGACCACAGCTCTTGATAACACCTTGATTTCATCCTTTTGAGAGGCCTTGAACCAGAGATGCTCAGCTAAGGCACACCTAGATTTCCGGTCCACTAAAACTGTGAAGTAGAAAAGTTTATTATTTTCAGTCCCTAAGTTTTGGGTAATTTGTTACACAGGAATAAATAACTATTAGAATAGATAAATTATATCTCATGAGAAGTCGAAACCTACACTCTACTTCCTACATGTCTCAGGGGCAAGATAACCTTTTGCATTAAAATATGGCTTCAACTTCCCACCTTGACATCCCTTTACCAATTTTCCTTTCCCTTTAAGAGTCATCCAGAAGTCTGTTTAGAAGAATATTTTTTCCTCATCCTTATTCTTCAGGTGTAATCATCTGGTCCTTGTGGTGTGGGAGGGAAAGGAGGAGCAGAGAACACCATAGGAGGTCTGAACTTATTGTTATTCTTTCTACCTCTACCTTTTCCACTTTCTACCTCTCAATGGCAGCAGGGTAAGCTCTGACCCAGCTGTGGGCAAGATACATTTCCTTTTGCTCTTACATTGGAATGATAGTTTGGCTGAACGTAGAACTCTAAAGTCTAAATAATTTTTCTTTAGCACCTTGGAGACATTGTTTTCTAGCAACCTACATCACAGTCAGGAAGTCAGATGTCATTTTAGTTCTCTGTACTTTTATGCAACCTCCTTTTCTCTCTGGATTCATGATGGCATGTTTATTATAGCTTTTATTTTTTGTTCTCCTGTACCTCTGTATTCTCTCTTCTGGCAATTACAATAGGAGAGAAACTAACCTGTCTAGATCTATTACACATCTCTTTTAAACCATGTCAATAGTATTATGTCAGAATTGTTATTTATATGAAAATGTTCTAAAAGACAGGAATTGGGACAATCTTTCTGGAATGTCTAAACTAATAAACTTTAAAATATGCTTAAAATTAGATCAAGAAACCACTCCAAAGAACTAGTATATAAGAAAATATGTACTAGTACAGTACTGGAGCTTTTCAAATTTAGTTTATTTTTTATATTAGCAAAAGCACATAAGTGTTCACCAATGCAAAAGGACAGTTGAAAAAAATATGGCATATACTGCATATTCTGTGAAGTAGTATGCAGTTATTTATAGAATAAGTTAGATTTTAAAAGTTTGCTGAATATATCTATGTTATGTATTCAGTGATAATGTTATTGCTTTTTAAATTATTTTAAGTAAAAGAAAAAGTAAAGGAAAATAAATGGAACCAAGAAAGAAAGGAAGGAAGGGAAGAAACAAGAGCTAGAAAGAAAAAGATTAACTTTGACTTTTTCTGATGGGAAGCACTTTTCCTGGTGCCTTTGCATTGAACACTTGAAAAGACAAAGTTTAGGGTATATTCATAGAACTACACACTAGGGGAGAAAAGTCCTTCCCAGGTATTTATTAGAAATCCTGTTTCAGGCCTGATTACAGGCTCACTCCTGTAATCTTAGCACTCTGGGAGGCCCAGGCAGGTGGATTGGTTGGGCTCAAGAGTTCAAGGCCAGTCTAAGCCAAAGGGAGATCCCATTTCTATTAAAAATAGAAAAAAAATATCAAGGGGTTGTGGTGCAGGCCTGTAGTCCCAGCTACTAGGGAGGGTGAGGCAAGAGGATCCTTTGAGCCCAAGAGTTTGAGGTTACTGTAAGCTAAGGACTTCACAGCACTCTACACAGGAATACAGAGTGAGATTTTTGTCTCAAAAAAAAAAAAAAGAAACAAACAAAAATCCTGTTTCTATATTCTTTCCTGACAAATCCCTTCAGTAGGAAATTAGTTTCCTAAATTGGCAATCCTTATTTTTCTAGCAGTCAAGCTTAGTAATCACTACAGAAATCTATTATATCTAGGTTTCTGAGAAGGGATAAAAGATTAAATTATTTTAAATTGTATCAGACTGCCAACCAGCTTCTTTTCACTGCCATCTTTTATTATCAACTTGCCAAAATAGTCATAATTATTATTATTTTTTAATATACTGGAAATCTCTATCAAGGTGGGGCTTCAGGTGAGTCTAATGAAGGACAAATAAGACTTAATTTCAGAATGCCAATTTGTTGATAGCAGAGAAGCATGAAAGCTCCTCTCAAAAAAGCTTAAGAATGTAGATTCAGAAACTGCACATCATGGAAGAGTACTTTTAAATTTGGAGAACATTTTACAGCAGCTTGCTCATATCTAGCATTCTAATTTCAAAGAATAGAATGAGAGAAATTATCACAGGTAGGGTTGTGCTCATGTAGGAGGTGTGCTGAGTATTGGCAGGGGACAGGGAACCATAAAATGGCAACATTGGTAAAATTTTCTTTCTAACCCTGTGGGTTAACTTAGGGAGAAAAAAATAATTGGACATTCCAGGTAGAAGAATGACCCCTGGGGAAACAGTCTCTATACTTGAAAACGAGTCCTACTATCTTCCCTGGCATTCAAGTCCACAACAATATTTATTTCATCTGTCAGATACTTGGACTAAATGGAATTCACCAGATTGTTGAATTGTAGCCATATAGCTAAACAAACAACTGGTACCTTGGCAGGAGAATAAAAACATTAAGAAATTCTACATTCATCTTATTTGGGAGTTCCATCAAGACAGAAAGAGGCAGCTCTTGCACCTGACCTGATAGGCATTTGCATTCTTCAGTTCTCCCAACAAAATGTGGGTGCCAGGTCCTGATGATGTGGAGCTGAATAAGATATAGCTCCTAATCCCTTGGAATGCTCAGGGTTTTTTTTTAAAAAGTAGCTAGCTTGACTGTCCTTGAAGGGCATTTTAGGTCAGCTTGCCCATTTCACATTCTTCTCTTCCTTTAATCCTCTTCTCCCTGCCCTGTCCATGTGACATCCTGACCTCAGCATGACACCCATACTCCTCTGGAGTGCAGTAGAGTGATGGCACAAAACAAACCACTACTGCAGCTCCAACTTCAGAAATTTCTCCAGCTTTCCCTGGACAATGGTATTCAGTGCCCTTCAGTGGCTGACCAATCTGACTTCTGATTGGTGGTGGATGGTGTACTCAGTACACCTAGGCCTGATCCTAGCTTCCTGCAGCGCAGCGATTGTATCTGCAACTTCTTCCTGCAGCTGGTCTTCCATCTCATTGGCTCCTGGAGTGATCAAAGACCTCAGAGCTCACATCCACATAAAAGCTGCTGGACACTTCTGGCTGACTTACATTACAGCGGCTAATCTAAAAAGCCTCTGGAAGGCAGGAAGGGGGTCCTGATTTTGCAGTGGCCTCCTGTAGTAGATAGTGTTGCCTGGTCTAGACACCCTCTGGTTCTTATTAAAATTATTCGTGTGTCCAGCTTAAAAGGGAACCTCATGAGGCTGCAAATAAAGGTTCAAGCAGTCAAGACACAGGGAACAAAAGGCTGAGAGAGATGAGCACAACAGTCTCTCCTCCTGTTTGCCAGCCATCCTACTAAATCTTCTTCTACCTTTTATGTGCAAAGATATCAACATTTTATAGCAACCCTGGTCTTTTCTCTTGGGCTCCTGCGTGAATGTGCAACTTCAGCAGTGTGATACATTCACAGGAGAAGACAAGTCTCAAAGGAGGGTGCTGAGAAGTGCTTCTGGGTACACAGGAAGGTCATGATAGAGCTAGAACTTGGTCTTCGTCCCCAGGTCAGCATTGCCCAGTAGGATGAAAGAAGGCTTTTGCCACATGGCTATGCATGCAATTTGTACATTTCCTCATCTAGATCGTGTTCCTGAGGTGTAAAGAGATTAATCCTGTTTAATAATGCCTCTTCCTTCCCCTCAGCCATAGATTTTTCTCCAACGTAAGTAAAACCCATCTCTTAACTAGTCTCTCTGCTTCTGACCTTTCCTCCAGCATTCAATCTAACTTCTTCTAAAGCAGCAACCAGAGTCATCTTTGGTAACGCACAGATCTATCCCTGCTTTTACACCCTGCCCCTCTCCAAATGTGTAGCATATGAGTCACATGGTCCTTTATAATCTGGGTCCTCTCCCCTCACATCATTTCTCCTCCACACTCTGTGGTCCATCTACAACAGACCTCTGTGTCTCCAGCTGGCCCAGGATATCACCTCTAGGACTTCACTTGGGTCTTTCCCTCTTCCTGAAATATGCTCCCCCATGGCCTTACCAGCTCTTCCTTTCCTCCCCTTCAGTTCATGGCCTTCCTCGCCCCTCCCTGACCCTTTGGCTGGGTTTGCATCTCTGACTTTGTGCTTCTATCCCACCTGGTGCATCTTGCAGTTCAGGTCTCTCCATTCTTTGTTGAAATTACTTGCTTAACCATCAAGTTAGGATCTGGGCTCTGTTAGGCAGAGTCAGTGGTTCCCGAGTCTTCTTGGACTCCGTACCTAGCATGCAACTTGGAACATAGTAGGTGCTCAACAAACAATTGAATAAACAAAGCAGAGTGTTATTGGAGGAGCCCATCCCATATGTTCTCCCAGGAAAGAGAGCAGTAGTGTTCCCAGAGCAGTCTCAAGAAGCTATGTGCAGAGTCTGGGTTGGGCATTAACATGAGCTATTTATGCCAGCTACTTGGAAGGGTGTCTCAGGGAAGGTAGTTAGCTGAAACATTATTTGTAGCAGTGTCAGAATCAGGGCCAACAATTCCCTTCCAACTTGGAACATTCTTGTTTTTGTACAATGACTTATTTTAATTGCCTAATAAGAAGAGTTGTTTCTCCAGATGCTGTGCTGTCTCCATTAGAAAGCTCATCTTTTTTATCAAAGGATGCTTTGGCCTCAGACTGGAAAGTAGCCCATCCCTGGAAGTCCTTTTCACCTAAGTCCCAAGGGCAGGAAGAAGCTCCTTAAAAACTTAAGGGCTGAAGGCTGGTCCGCAGGTGGGATTTCTTTTTCTTTGCTTCCACTGAGCCTCCCATGGGTCTGTTTGAATTTCATGACACAATTACATGGGGATTTCTTCTCTGTGATTCTTTTTTTAATGCATTAATCAGCAAAAGATTCATCCTATATTCCATTGTCACCAAACATCCCTTGAGCTCCTACTACGCAAAGTAGTTGTAAGCCTGGGCTTGCACACTGGTGGAGCGTGAGACACATTATCCAAATATTTATTTAATTATTTAATTTGAAAGAATAGATCATTTCAAGCAGTGCTATGTAGAAACAAAAAGAGTGATGTATATTTTTAAAAAGACAGAAAGTTTCATTTACATTTTCATTTCAAAAAGTTTCATTTACATTTTCATTTCATTTACCAGGAGCTCAGTAAGAATTTTTTAAATAGTAAATTAGATTATAATGTTTGACAAACTTTTATTTCTACCTTTTCTAATTTTCCGTGGTTGGGAAAAACAAACCCTGAAATTATCAATATATTAAAAGTCAATTTTCCCAAAGGCATAAACTATTAAATGTCAGAAGAGAAAAACATAGAATTGAGTTGCTAAAATCAGATCCTTATTCAGTCCCATTGTCAGAGAGAAATCTTAGACATGAGAAGCACACCATTGGATATTTAATCTAATGTAAAAGAAGATATCTCACACAGCATAGAGTCAATTGGGGTGTAACTGCAAGTTGAATGACTTTATTAAAACTATTTCCATCCTAGCTTGTTGGAACCAAAATATAATTCATCATAGGAAAAAGTCTGAAAGTTTTATTGCACTTAAGCCATCATCTTGCATGCTAGTGCCCCAGCTATAAAAATATACTACAAATAATAGTGGAAAGGCTTGTGCTAGATTTCAAGAAAAGATGATTTGAGGATATTAAGTTGACTGCAGGAGGTTTTGAGAAAAGATCACAGCAGGGGAAAACTGGGATAGGTAAGGATGGACAACTAGGAAGTTGATTATATAGATTCTATCAAAAGGAGTTATGTTTTACTTAATAATGTTTTTTCTCCATTAAGTGGAGACAACAGCATTAAGTTATTTTCCTCATAGGGAGAAAAAATGTAACACAGGAAATTAAAGTATCTATGGCCTAATCTCAGAGGCACCTAAGACTCCTACCAAAAAAAAAATGAGATAGATGCCCGATTCTCACAGAAATATGTCATTTTCAGTTGACTTGATCTGTTTGGAGACAGAAACCTAGTCTTCACCATTTTCCACTTGAACCACATAATAAGAGAAGGAAAGCAAGAAGCCTCATTTACAAGAGGAGTCTCCTATTCTGTCTGCTTGAAATGTAGATAACTCCAAGTAGCTATAATCATAAATCAGCTCAATTTGAATCACATTAGCATTTGTCCTTCAAAAATGCATATATCCATTGGCCTCCATAAGAAATGCAAATTTTTAGAAAGAGGTAACTTTCTTTAAAAATGATCAAACTGCTCAATTCCATCACTTGTTAAAGATATTCTTTTTAAAATGTCTACCATGTGCCAGGTGCTATAACTTTAGTAAAAATTGTCCTTAAGGATTCCCGGCACACTGTATTCAGGATGAATGACAAGGTGAATGTTGGGGAAATCATAGCTTCCTTGGTGGTATGAGAAAACCTGTGGGCCATTTTCCAGAACTATACATATGTGCTTGTGTTGGGTTGAATTGTGTCCCCCCAAAAGATGGATCCAAATCTTAACTGGCGGTACCTGAGAATGTGACCTTATTTGGAAATGGAATCTTTGCAGACATAATTAAATTAGGCATATGGCGATGTGGTTATCCTGGATCTAAGTTGGGGTTTAAATCTAATAATGAGTGTCTATATGAGAGACAGCAAAGGTGAAGACACAGAGTCACAAACAAGAGCACTGTGAGAAGAGGAAAGCAGAGATTGAAAAGTGTGCTGTTACAAGCCAAGAAACGCCAAGGATTGCTGAAGCCACCAAAAGCTACAAGAGACATTGAACTTTCTCCTGTAAAGTCTCCAGAAGGAATTAACCTAGCTGACAACTTCATTTCCTGGCTTCCAGCACTGTGAAAAAACAAATTCCTGTTGTTTTTAACTACTTAATGTGGTAATTTGTTACAGCCGTCCCAGGAAACAAAGACAATGCTTTTGCATGCAATGTTTCCCATGACATTTCAAACCCTATGCATGGACCTAAGTCAAGAACAGCTGAATTGAAAAATGTCCAAAATGCTATAATCATAGAGGGGATTGAGGGAAACTTGAATCTGTGTCATTTACAGCAAAAACCAACTAAGAATACTTAGCCTACAGAGGAAATAGGAAGCATGATGATTTTCTTCCAATATTTGGAAAGCTGTCAAATCAATGTAGTCTCATAGGACAGTGTATATATAATTTGTCATCCAACCTGGGGGACATTCTGAGAGTTAAAGGGAAGCAGTGTCAATAACTATGTGAAGACAATAGGCTTATATAAACCAAGACTGTCCCAGGATATCTAGGATGTACCTTTCTTTCTACACATACAAGAAAACCAGTGTCAAAGGCTGGGACATAGAAAAAGAAAGGCATAATTTGGATCAGAACAAGAATGAACTTTGAAAGAGAATAATGCAACTCCTTACTTGATCTGTTCTGTTAGAAAGTGGACGATCACTTGGCAAAAAACTTTTAAAGGAGCAGCATTTTTGCCTTCAAGGAGATCTCTGACGTCTCTTCATATTCCAGGGGTGGCGAACAAGTTTGACACAAAGAGCCAAAATTTTAAACTGTGAGAGTCAGAGAGCCACACCACGCAGTGACCTGCCAATACAGACAAACACTTACACAAAAGCATATAATTTTAACAATAATATATTAAACACATAATATAACATGCTCAGTCAGGTGTTTTTTGTTACCTTGTCGGAGTGATGGGATGATAATCTCAGTGGGATTTCTGGCATCTTTTGTTTTCAGTAATCTTCTGCAAATCAGGTTTGTATTCAGTTGTAGCCACTAGGAGATGGGATGATGCAGCCTGGGGGAGGGACTACGCGCTCAGAGATCTCTCCTCAGAGGTCCCTCCCCAGAAGCAGCATAACAAAATCCAAACTTGGCAAAGAGCCACAGTATACAAAATAATGATAAGAGGCAAAGAGCCGCATTCATTTTGGCCGGAAGCCGCATGCGACTTGAGAGCCGCGTGTTCGCCACCCCTGGTATAAAGGTCTGATAATTAAGTTCACAAACCTGTCACCATGCACTTAGATTGGCAGTACTGTACAAATAGCTAGGTAGGTGTCGCACAGTTGTGTTCTTGTTGATGTGTGGCAGTGTCTTGTTGAGTGGTGTTCATTATTGCCACTGCCGTGTTTTTGAATGCCCTGTGATGACAGCTCTGATGGTCATCTTAGAGCTTCTCAAGGGGAGTACTTTGAAGGTGACCATAGTGATATTCGGCAGTGAGCTATGTAGCACTTTTCCCAGGATGAGTTTATGAACTATTATATGTATGTACTGTTTACTCATTTATTGTTTCTTTCTCCGTGCTAGCATGTTTCATGAGAAAAGAAATCTTCTTTTGTTTGTTTGTCTTGGAGCCAGAGTCTTACTCTTTTGCCCCAACCTAGAGTGCCGTGGCATCAGCCTATCTCACAGCAACCTCAAACTCCTGGGCTTAGTGATTCCCTTCCCTCAGCCTCCCAAGTAGCTGGAACTACAGGTGCCTGCCAAGATGCCCAGCTAGTATTTCTATTTTTAGTAGAAACAGGAGTCTTACTTTTGTTGAGGCTGGTCTACAACTCCTGAGCTCAAGCAATCCACCCATCTAAGTCTCCCAGAGTGCTAGGACTATAGGCATGAACCATTACGCCTTGCCTAAAAAAGAACTCTTGACTGCTTTGTTTACTGTACCCCTCTGCCAAGTACAGCATGGGCATACAGTAGGTGCTTAACATTTGTTGAATGAATAAAAGGGCTATCTGCGGAAATCATAGCATATCCTGCTTTCACAGTTCCATGCTTTTGTATTTCTCTCTCCATTTTTCCTTTCCATTCTGACTTTGTGGGTTCAGAATGAACAAACATAAACTGGAGGAATTACTCCCATGTAGGCTTCCCAAACTTTACATCAAAATATACAGAAAGCTTGTGCTAAATAGTAAAAGGATAGAAGGGTAATATTTATTAATACATATTGTGATCAGTTTCCAAAAAGTGCAATCCATTGATTTACAGAATTTGCACCCTGTGGGACCCTGTCCTTATAGAGCTCACATCCCAGTGGAGGAGACAGGCATATAAAATCACAGGACAGTGAGCAAACCAACGTGTGAGCTAAGTGCAATGCAAAGAGCTACTTAATATTTGAGTGAGTTAGAAGAGCATTCACAAAGGGGGCCACTGGGATTGAGACTGGGAACAAGAGTGAGAATTTATGAGGTAATGCATCAGAACTAGAAATTCATTGAAACATACAGCAGCTTGATGTTCTGGAAGACAGCTTTACCCCTCACCCCACCAATACTCATTTATTCTTTATTTCATTTGTTCAGTCAATAGTTCTTGAGCATCTGTATCTATGTGGAGAGAAATAAAAAGGCAGACTCATTTCTCTGCCCTGAAAGCTTTCCTACTGCAGTTGGAAAGGAAGGCACAGGCGACCGTTCTGGAATCAGACTGCATGGGTTTAGGTGCCAGCTCCACCAGATCACAGCTTTGTGACATGGGAAAGAACTTGACCTCTCTCAGCCTCAGGTTCCTTGCCCATAAACTGAGGATGATGAAAGAACTTACCTCATAAGGTTGCCTTGCATACAGCAAGGGTTCAGTAAACACAACTGATAACATTTTCAACAAACCATTAGGAGTTATGGGACTAGAGAACAGGGATAGGAAGAAGCAGGGGATCGCAATGTCAATCACAACCCTACCCTTTCACGGGTCTTTTGATGAAAGCATTGACTTGTTTAATTTTCTACAGCCAAACTCATTTCTTTTTCTGATGAGTTTTGATAGGTTTTATACCAAAGGAAGGCTTCAACTTGGCTTCCTAAGATACTATATATTTTCTCATGTTTAGGAGAGGTAGATCAAGGACGGGAAGAGCACTACGAAGCATGGGGCTAACTAAGGCGAGAAGATGAAGGTGCACGTTCTGGGAGGAAGTGCTGCCCAGGAGGGAGACCCGCGTGGAGCAGAGGGCCCTGCTCAGCAGACGTGTGGCAGTGTGTGCTTCCAGCTTGGTAAGGACTATGTCTGTGTTTCTGCTAACTGTCTTTTGCTGATATGTACAAAATATAGGCCCTGTATTGATGGAAAGTATAATTTCCCCCCCAAAAGATAAAAATCCAGATTTTTATAAGAATCTCCTTACATTTTAATGTTAGTAACGAATTAAAAAAATTAAAACAAAACAGATCCCCTGGAGGTATTCAGCCCGCAGGCAATGAGCTTGGCCTCTGGGTATTCAGCATTGCCTGTACAAATGGTCTCCCAGGCCACACCCTCCCTTACAGGACTGAAGGACTGCGAGGCCGAGGCCGCACAGCTGGCTGCAGAGGCAACAGGATGAGAACCCTGATAACAAAGCCAGATTCGTCTTATTGTAACTGGTTCATTTTAAGCATTTTTTTCTCTATCAGTCTCTCTAGCAGCCAAATTCTCACACCAACAACTATGGCTGTAAATTTTATTTTGTAATCACTCAGAAAATCTTTAAAGACAGAAGTGGGAGGTCAGAGTTGTAGGTTTTAGTTTTGCTTTATCATTTTTAAATTATTACTTTTCTCAGATTGGTTGCTTTCTCTTCTTTCTTCTGTTTTTTTTTTTGCTTTTTATTTTTTGAAGCCAGGATCTTGCTCTATTGCCCAGGCTGGAGTGCAGAGGCCTCATTATGTATAGATCACTGCAATCTCTAAGCTTGGCCTCAAGCGACCATCCTGTCTCAGTCTCATTCTCCTGCCTCCCAGGAGGTTAGGATTACAGGTGTGAGCCATCGAATATGGCCCATTTCAAGTGTTAATGGCAATTAAAGTCAGTAGCCCAGCTACCTAAGGTTTAAAATACGGTACCCTTTGGCCACCTGTTACTTCTGGGGGACATTTGCTGTTTAATATTCTTTCACTCCAAAGTCAACTTTCCATCTCTGGGAGTGCAGATGGAGAGTTAGGGGTGTCCTGGGGGAGTAAGAGAGGGGCCTTCCCTGAGGTTAAAAACACCCGAATATGGGGCAAAAGGAAACAGTTGGTAAATCTAGGTAAAGGCCAAACTGGAGTTCCTGGGATGTTTATTGAAACTTCCTTCAACTTGAAGGGAGGGAGAGGAAAAAGGTGAAAAAAAGGCAGGAGGTGGGGAGGAGGAGGAGATAGGGAGGGAAGGAGTGGGAGAGAAGTTACTTTAAAAGGGTAAAACACCACGCACTCAAGCCGAGGGCGACCGACTGAGACTGTGTCTCAAAGAAAAAAAAAAAGGTAAAGAGGCTCCGAGGAAGCAGAGGGCGGGAGGAGGAAAGCGGGGAGCGGGAGGAGCCAGCGCGGGCGCCCCACCCGCAGCTGCGCTGGGACGCGTTGGGTCCGCCGGCTCCTGCGGCCCTGGACTGCGTCTGTGTGTCCGCGGGTTTGCTGGGCGACCAGGCAGCCGGGGGTGCGGGTTATGTGTGGCATGGGGGTACACACCTCGCAGACCCCCGGCTCACAGTGTCCTAGAGAGGGGCAGGGGCAGCCACCTGCCTTCTTCCTGAACCCCAAATTCAAGTTCAGAGAACAGAAACGCTTCTCCCTGGAGAACCAGGGAGGCAGGGAAGCGGGACGCTAGGCTCGGTCCTCATTTGGTCTGGGCCTTGCCAGATGTCCTTGACAAAGGAGGGCTTCAAGTTTAATAAAACACCGTTCCCTTTAGAAAGCACGGGAGGGAGGTAACTTGAGAGCAGCCTTGGGAGAAGGGACGATGACAGTGGCTAGCTAGTGAAGGTGATCTGGGGGCCAGTTACTGTGAGAGGAACTTCAAACCCAAGCGGGAAAAACAAACTGACTTCATCCTCTTCTCTTCTTTATTTTTTTGTTAAAGGTGGAGGGTGTGTGTGTGTGTGGGAGGGGGAACCCCTGAAGCGGGAAGCCCTCATTTCCCCCCTCTTTTTTACCAACCAAGTAATCATAGCAAGTGTCTTGTTCGCAGCACAGGACTCATCACTGGTAGACAAGGGGGTGGGGAGAAGATCAGCTGAGAACTCCTCTTGCTCTCCACCTCTCCCCATGGGAGTCCAGTGAGAAGGGTCTACAACAGTTTAGAGGAAGCTGAACCGGCTTTGTGAAAAGATGGCCATCTAAGACGGCAAGCCGAGAGAATAATAGCTAAGGGGGCACACAGTTGTGGACAGGACTGGAAGGAGATATTGCTAACAATGATCAGGAGGATGTCTTACATCAAAGGAAATCAGAAGGCAAAGGAAGTAGAACAGAAACACACTTCCTGTTGGTCCCTGGTTGGCTCAGTTGTGATTTTTCAGGTGGAAGATGCCAGAAAGTTTAGTTTAATAGAGTCCTTTTCCAGATAGGTGAACAGGGAGTATACTATTGTGATGAGACTACAGGGTGTCCCTAGATTGTGGCAGTGACTAATAAACCTTTTCCCACTCAGATAGAGTTTTAGAAAATGTGTTTAATTACTACATGAAAGGATTCGTGTAAATCATTGAAGTGCCAAGTCCTGCCCAAGTCAAGAATCTGCAGCTAATAGTAAGCACAGACTTCCAGCTTCCTAGGTAGCTGCTACCTAGAAAGAAATGACAAAGGTACCAGGTATGCTTTTTTCAAGCTGCTGATCCAATAACCAACATGCAATTGAGGATCTGTAATGGCTATCTCACTTTATCTCCTGTGCTGATCATAATTCCTAATACACAAAAAGGGCTCAATGAATATTTGTGGAATGCATTGTTGCATTCATAATATTTACCATGTTATATTTGTTTTACTGCCTTTAAAATAATCTCTAAGATGCCGGGTTATAGCCATCTTAGCTGACATCCTGTGAGATCTGGCCTTTTAAATCAACCTGAGGATGTTAGAGCAGCAAAGGGCCTTAGTTTTATAAGAAGAACATTTGAAACAGAGAAGAAAGGTAACTTTCCTAAGGTCACACAGCTCATGGAGCTAGGATATTAACACATCTTTTACTCCTAATCCTGTTTAGGGCAGACACCAGCTTTTTCAGAAAGAACAGCCCCAAACCATATCATGATATTATGAAAGTAGATTTGCATTAGGAAGGAAACAGCAGCAGAGGTTTGCAGTATAGAGTAAGGAGCCTTGCAGTGGTTTATTGAGAATTTCTTTGCAGCCTCTTAGTTCTAGCAGTAGGCAGCTGATAGGGCATTCCAAGTGACTTGGCATGCTGCAGCTCTGAGGTCAGAAATGTCCAGTGCTAATGTTTAAGTCCGTTCTTCCTTGTGGTTTTTACATTCTGAAAACTCTAAGAAAATAATTGATCTGTCCTTAGAGATTTTGTTTCCACTCCTGTGAAGTAGATCCTTTTTCATAATAAGGGAGTTGAAATCCAGACAGAGGTTGTACACAGTGGCTTTTATCACCTGTAATCCCAGCACTTTGGGAGGCTGAGGCAGGAGGATCTAATGAGGTCAGGAGTTGGAGACCATGCTGAGCAATGTAGCAAGAGCACATCTCTTAAAAAAGTTTTTCGAAAATTAGCTGGGTATGGAGGCATATACCTGTAGTTCCAGCCACTTGGGAGTCTAAAGCAGGAGGATTGCTTGAGCCCAGGCTTTGGAGACTGCAGTGAGCTTTAATGTATACTAGCCCAGGCAACAGAGTGAGACCCCCATCTTAAAAAAAAAAAAAAAAAAAAAAAGAAAGAAAACAAAATAAATCTTGAGTGAAATTTTAAACTAAAAGTCAGGGGTCCAAAATCAAAAGGGATCTTATCATTTTGTCAAAGGAAAAAAAAAAAAAAAAAAAAAGGAAAGGAAAGAGAGAAAGGAATCTTCATATTCTTATGTGCCCTGTGGGAGCACCAGAGAGATAATTAGGCAAGTGGAACTGACTTGGTTTTTCAGGGTACTCCTTGATTTTAGTGTATGCGCAGGGACTTCCTGTAAAATTTTGCCAATCTGTGTGTTTGGTGAAGAGAGTCAGAAGGCCAAGAAAAATGGAAAGTCCTTTAGAAGGAGTCATTAAGGAGAAGTCTGGGAAGGAAATATTGTAAACTGATATATACACTAAGGACTAGTCTTGTTTACTCTGAGCTGCTTCATCCTGGCTCTTGGAATGCTGCCTGAGTCCGTAAGAAAATGTGGAAGATGTTTGTACGTGGTTATGCAGATACAAGTGCCAATTCATAATGGAAGGCCTGATATTCACTAACTAACTCAACCCCGAGCTTCCTGTGCCACACTTACCTGGGGCAGAATTTCTTTGATCTTAATTAGGAAAGGCACACACACTGAACATCACTGTACCCAACTCAGCCCAATGGCATCCACAACCCCCAAAGTGTGCTCCGTTTGTCAAGTTCAGGAGGGGCTACAACTTTTTGCACAAATTGTCCTGTGAAGGGGAGCCATTGCTGCTCTGCTGTGGCTGAGAGTGAGGGGGCTTTCCTGCAGGCCATGCAGGTAAAACTGAATCAACTCATCTCGAAACATGGGGGACTCAAGTGGGTTGTCTGCTCTCTGCTCATAGAGCCATGGACGCCTGCTCTCTTAGAAGAGCCCATTAGGACCAGAGCTCTCCCCATACTGCTCCATCCTTGGCAGGACCTGCAAGTGGACAGATGTCTCCCCAAGAGTTGGAGGCAAGCCTTCTGTTTGTCTTAGGAGACATTTTAGTACATCTGTGAAGAGCTGACCCTACATCTTTAGAAGGAAGCCACCCGCATGAAGTTGCCTGGCCTCCCTGGTGACTCTGTGCCTTGTGGCAGAGTTCTTCAGGGTGGGTAGACCTATCACGGGGAACACCTTCCATGAGGCTGTGGATGCCTTCTGTGCTCCCTCTAGCACCTTCTGGAAAACAAGCCTGACCTGGAAGAGGTGCTGAAAGAAAGCACCGAGGGAGAGATTGGGGACTAGGCATGGCTTCATGGTATGTGCTGGGCTACTCTGCACACACTGAGGTGTCCTGCCCCAATTTTAGGAGGAATATGAAAATTGAACAGATAAAAGGGGTAGATAACAAGGTGAATAAAAGGCAAAGAAACTTAGGACCTTAATAAAAAGATCCTGTGTGAAAGCAGAGAATGTTTTGGGGTTTTTCCTTGTGTTTCATTCTGCCTCAACCTCAACGCATAGGATCAATGTTTCTAATAATTGTGACCAGGCCTTAACCAAGAAAGGCCAAGTCTGCCATTTCATGACCCCTACATCCCTTCTGTCATTGTTTATGCATTGAAGAGATATTTGAGGATATTTATGCCTGGGCATTGTATTAGGTATAGGGTATTCACTAGTGATCAAAATATACATCATTTTTGGGAAAAAGTATAGTGGTTCCTTGAAAAGTTAACAATAGACTTAGCAGCAATCCCACTTCTAGATATAAATCTAAAATAATTGAAAACAGGATGTTAAAGAGATATAGACACATCTGTGTTCATAGTAGCACTATTCACAATAGCCAAGAGGTGGAAGCAACCGAAATGTCCACTGATGGGTGAATGGGTAAACAAGGTGTAGTACCCACATACAGGGGAATACTGTGTGGCCTTAAAAAGGAAGGAGATCTTGTGACATGCTACAATATGGATGAATCTTGAGGACATTATATGAAGCAAATTAAAGCAATCACATAAGGACAGATACTGTATGATTCCAATAACATGAAGTATCTAAAATATTCAAATTCATACATCCTTCATATAGACTGTGTATGTCTATACTGTATATGTAAAGTAAATGATGTTTCATTACCAGGGGCTGGAAAGAGTGGGCAAAATTGTTTAATCATGCCGTGGTCTGAATGTATGGTTTGAACATTTGTGTCCCCTGAAAACTTTTGTGTTGACACCTACCCTCCAAGGTGAAAATATTAAGAGGTAGGACCTTTGGGAGATGATTAGGTCATGAAAGGGGTGTTGCAGTGAGCTGTGTTCAGGAGCCTCTTGATAGTTGGCTCTTCCATGGTGGCGAACAGGTGCCAGATCTCTGCCAGGGCCCAGGGAGCCCACATGGATCCTGCTATTGGTCCTAGTATGGTCCCATTGGCTCCTGACCCGCAGGGGTGAGGGCTGAGGTCATTGGTAGAAATCCCAGGCTGTTCTTGCCCAAAAGAAACAGCACCAGTCACTTGTTAAAGACAGCAAGGCAGCTTTTATTTAGACTACTGCAGTAGGGAAGAGAAACTCCAGTATAAACTGTGCTCAACTCCAACTGAGACAAAAGTAACTAGGCAATTTAGAGGGAGAACAGAGAGTTACCTTAAAGGGGCTCTAAGGAAATGAAAAAGAGGAGACAAAGAAGGGCTCAGCATCGATGGCCATACCACCCTGAATGCACCCGACCTCGCCTGATCTCGGAAGGGTTAGGGGACTTGGGAAAAATGAAAAAATTCTGGAGGGAGTGAGTGGAAAATCACTTGGCAATGTGGTCTGGGACCAAGCACACTTTGCAATATGGCAGCATTGTGTTTTCCTTTAGCAAATCCTCAGCACGGGGGCTGGGACCACCTTTCCAGACTGCTACAGTCTGAATGACCCTCTAAATTCATGTGTTGCAACTTAATTGACAGTGCACTAGCACTAAGAGGTGGGACATTTAGGCAGTGATTAATCCATGAGGGAGGAGCCTTCATAAACAGGATTTGTGACCTTATCAAAGGGCTGGAGGAAACTAATGATCGTGCCCTTTTGCCATTCTCTGCCCTCTGTCATATGAAGTCTTTACTTCACGTTGGAAGCAAAGACCTGGACCCTCATGAGACACTGAACCTGCCAGCACTTTGACTTGGACTTCCAAGCCCCAGAAACATACAGAAATGAATTTTGGTTCTGTTCATTCCCCAGTCTCAGATATTTTGTTAGGGCGGCATGAATTGCCTAAGGCAGAGACACAGCCTACTGCAGGCAGAAGCCAGGCTAACGTTTGGTCAAGTCCATTGGCACAGTGTCAGGGCAAACCCTCTGGGCCACCTGGGAGTTCTGCTGCACAGCCTTCCTACTGGAGCAGGCAGGAGGCTGTGGGCTGGAAGTCTGGAGGATTTCTCGTCTTTCTTTATAACCCCAGTGGGCAGTGGGAGGACCAAGGTGGACTTTGCTAGGCTGGGCTTGCCATGAAAGGCCCTGCGCCCTGTTTCAACCTCTATTCAGAGAGTGGCTGTCAGGCAATAGGTGAAGATAATGTTATTGAGGAGAAGACTCCCAGGGAAGCCCTCGCTGCTGCAGAATTTGCTAACACTGCTGCGTTTTGTGCCCCTTTAGCTGCTGGCGGTCATCAGGGATGATCCTGGGACAGCAGATGCTGCTGTGGAGGCTCCAAGGTGATTGAGCTTGCTAAGGTCCTAGGCCCTTGTGCTTTGCCTATGCAGGAAGGGATGGAACCAGAGAGCTGTTCTCTTGGCTGTCATTCATCCAGCTGACCCACCCAGAGATCCTAGATATGTCCAGAATCCAGTGAGACTGGCTGTCACATGAGGAGTCTATTCGATCAACCACAGCCACCCTAATCTGTTGACAGGGAGAGAGAAGTATGGGCCTTTGTCCTCTCTTGAACAAGACAGCAGACTTCCTCTCAGGGAGCTGCAAATGGCTCTGCCTCACTGCCATATACAGAGACTGGAAATACCTGAGGGTCACTCAGCCATCCTGCTTCCTTGTCTCCACTTCCACATGGCTCCTGAACAGCCCAGCGTGGACAGGCCAGCAGGTCTTCTGCAATGGCCAATGAGGAAGCAGGGTCCAGGTGGGGCCAGCTGCCCTCCGGAGACTGGTTGCACCCAGAGTCTTTGTTAGGAAATCCCTTGAGCTGCAACCGAACAGAACAGACTGGCTCCTGCAGCACAGATGACAGAAATAGCTCGCCAGGCCAGACTGCTTTCTCTGTTAAGAGGGTACCACCCACACCTGTATGCACAGCTGATTTCTCTTGAAAGGAGAGGCGTGCCATCCTGAAGACCAGGACTGGCTTGGCAAGGCCAGGCCTGGGTGTCACGGAATGGTCATAGGACCCCCCTGCCCCCACTTCATTCTCAGCAAAGCAGGGTGGGAAGGATAGGAAAACTAGGTGTCAGGAAGTGCCACAACCCTCTCCTCCATCCTGTTGACTGACCCTGTCAAAGATCTCACAAAGCATAAAAAGTTGGGCTCAGAAATCTGTGACATTCCAGAGGCCCTAGAAAATTACTGTCACCACACACTATTCCTAGTCTGTCTCCCACATTTTCCAGACAACACACCCAGTAGGCAACCTAGAAACTGGTTAGAGCCAAAGCTATACAAAACACAAAGCTTTCTAACTTCAAGGGCCTAAAAAGAGACCTATACTCGTGATGAAGCAAAGGAGAAAGGCTTGGAGGGCTTACAGATTAAGTGGAAGCTGCACAAATGGGAACAAAAGGCTGAGAAATCAATTAGGACCTGAAGTTGTGTATTTGATGTCAATTGGACAAACATTCATTAAGGCCTCCTCAATGTCAGGCACTGTGTTAAGCATCAGAGTAGGAAGTATTAATAGAATAAGACACGGTTCACTGAGGAGACAGACATAAACTCTAATTGGAATGTGATAAAAGAAGTGCCCAAGGAAAAATGTCAAGCCAAGGACACGAGTTTGTTCCATCCTGCTTTCTTCTACAGGGACGTGTTGCTGGTGGTTCCTATATGAGCAAAGGCAATTCGGAGCCAGGCCGCTTTCTCCTTCTCTTCTCCCTCCTCCTCCTCCTGCCATCCAATGGCCTCCAAAGACACTCAGTCCCACTAATAGAACATGGTAAATACTACAGGAGTCTCCCCTTATCCTGGGTTTTACTTCTCCCAGTTTTTGTTACCTGAGCTCTGAAAGTATTCAGTGGAAAATTTCAGGAATAATTCCTAAGTTTTAAATTGCATGTTGTTCTGAAGCAGCAAAATGAAACCTCTTACTGTCCCCCTCCATTCCACCCTGGAGATGAAACATTGCTGAGCACCCCTCTCAGTCATCAGATCACTGCGCTTAGCACCCCTCTCAGTCATCAGATCACTGTAACACAGTATCTGTATTCAAGTAATCTTTGTTTTACTTAATAATGGCCCCCAAATGCAACAGCAGTGATGCTGGCATATTGTTATAATGGTTCTATATTTTATTATTATAATCTCTTTAAGTTATAAATTAAACTCTATCATAGGCACATATGTATAGGAAGAAGCCTAGTATACGTGCAGGTAGGGTTCAATACTTTCTGCTGTTCTCAGCTTCCACCGGGGTTCTTGGAATGTATCACTGTGGATAAGGGGGAACCACAGTAAGTTGCCGAGTCCTCTTCTCCCACGGAATTGGGGTACCTAGCTCCTCAGGTTTCTGCTGAGGGGTGACCTCACTACGTTAGATTATTATTTTGTGAACAATAGTTTCTTAAGTAGCAAGAAATCAAGATTGATTCCTAAGATCTAAATTATTCAAAGAGAAATAGCCCAACACAAAGAAAAGATGAAAGTATTGGGATAGTTCATCCTAACGTATTTCTTTTTAATTTTAACATTTACTTATGAGAGATAATAACTCAAAACTATTATTAGTTTCAAACAGGAAATAGTTTGAAACCCATACTCAGTACCCAGATTTTGTATATGTTAACTTTTTGTCATATTTGCTTCAAATCTTTTTTTAAATAAAATATTTAGATTCAACTAAAGATCCATGACCCTTCCTTTGCCCCTCTTCCAGAAGTGGGTTTGTTTCATTCATCTATACATATTGTTATATTATGCTGTATTTTTATATTGATAAAAAGGCAAGTTTGTATGATTTGAAACTCCATATAAGAGGTCGAATACTGTACCTATCTTTTGCTACCTAAATTTTTCCATTCAGCATTCTCTTGACATGATAGTTGCATTAAACTTCTGTATTCCATTATAGGGATAAATCGTTTTACTTCTTATTTATTTCTGTTATATTTAATTTTTTTTTGTTTTTTTGAAACATTACTTTGTCATCCTTGATAGAGTGCTGTGGCATTATAGCTCATAGCAACCTTGAACTCTTTATTATTTATTTATAGAGACAGAGTCTCACTTTGTTACCCTTGGTAGAGTGCTGTGGCGTCATAGCTCACAGCAACCTCAGACTCTTAGGCTCAAGTTATTCTCTTGCCTCAGTCTCTCAAGTAGCTGGGATTACAGGTGCCTGCCATAACACCCAGTTATTTTTTAGAGTCGGGGTCTTGTTCTAGCTCAGGCTGGTGGAACTCCTGAGCTCAGGTGATCTGCCTGCTTTGGCCTCCCAGAGTGCTGGGATTACAGGCATGAGCCACCACCCCCAGCCTTCTATTATATATTTCTTGTGCTTTCTATTTACCATGTTTTTCTTTGATTTATTTTTTCTACTTCTTTTCCTGGTTTCTGTGTATGGATAGTGTTTTCTTTATTCTTTTCTCTCTACTACTTTGGAAATAATGCATTCTATTTCAATTTTTCTAGTTCTTATTCTTGAATTTTTAATGTGAATGACTGCCTTCAAAATCTCCATTTTCCTCCCAAATAATATGAGGACCTTAGAATATTTAGCTTTAACTGGCTCTAACCAGTTGCCATGTTATTATTGTCTTATGCTGTCCAATATAGTAGATGCTAGCCACATATGGGTATTTAAATTTAAATTAATCAGTATTAAATACAATTAAAATTTTTATCCTTAGTTGCATAACCACATTTCAAACGGTCAATAGTTAATGTGGTTAATGGCTACCATATTGGACAGAGTGGAAATAGAATATTTCCATCACTGGAAAGAGTAGCATTTGACAATATATATCTAGTTTTTACTCTCCTCCTAATTAGTCATTATTAGTAGTATTAATTTTTAGAGTTAAAATTTTGAATTAATTACCTTCATATTTACCAATTTCTTTTATTTCTTCTGATTTTTTTTTTTTTTTTTTAATTTTTGGGGATTCATTGAGGGTACAATAAGCCAGGTTACACTGATTACATTTGTTAGGTAAAGTCCCTCTTGCAATCATGTGTTGCCCCCAGAAGGTGTGGCACACACCAAGGCCACACCCCCTCCCTCCCTCTTTCTGCTTTTCCTCCCCCCCATAATCTTAACTATCATTAATTGTCCTCATATCAAAATTGAGTACATAGGATTCATGCTTCTCCAATCTTGTGATGCTTTAGTAAGAATAATGTCTTCCACTTCCATCCAGGTTAATACGAAGGATGTAAAGTCTTCATTTTTTTTAATAGCTGAATAGTATTCCATGGCGCATATATATATATATACCACAGTTTGTTAATCCATTCCTGGGTTGGTGGGCATTTAAGCTGTTTCCACATTTTGGCGATTGTAAATTGAGCTGCAATAAACAGTCTAGTACAAGTGTCCTTATGTTAAAAGGATTTTTTTTCCTTCTGGGTAGATGCCCAGTAATGGGATTGCAGGATCAAATGGGAGGTCTAGCTTGAGTGCTTTGAGGTTTCTCCATACTTCCTTCCAGAAAGGTTGTACTAGTTTGCAGTCCCACCAGCAGTGTAACAGTGTTCCCTCCTCTCCACATCCATGCCAGCATCTGCAGTTTTGAGATTTTGTGATATGGGCCATTTGCGCTGGGGTTAGATGGAATCTCAGAGTGGTTTTGATTTGCATTTCTCTAATATATAGGGATGATGAACATTTTTTCATATGTTTGTTAGCCATTCGTCTGTCTTCTTTAGAGAAGGTTCTATTCATGTCTCTTGCCCATTGATATATGGGATTGTTGG
>CAUYPK010022377.1:0-16488 GCA_963574355.1 Loris lydekkerianus
AGTTGAGTGCATCCCTGTTGGGTGTTGTGTGTTGAGGCTGGCTGATATAAGGAGAATTTGGTTGACCATGTTGTGCTATGTCAACAGACTCAAAACAACCTCCTCAACCTGGTCATGTGGCATGCCTGTGTATGTATGTAACAGGATTCTGATTGTTAGATTATAATGCTATTCCTGTATGGGAGAAAAAAATTAATATAAAGAAAAACAAATAAAAATCTATTTAAAGCACATTATGCTTTCTGCCTGAGTTGAGATAAAGTATGAGGAGCACTTTGTCATCTCAAGCACAGTAGTGGCATAGAGTATTATTATTAAGCTGTCTTTGGTTCTGGTGTGTGCCATACGAGAGAGGAAGAGGGTAGATAAGCTTGGTGGGAACTGAGCCAGACAATGTGGGGTCTGACTCAACTATTTTTAGATGACCCTTATAATGCATGACACATATATGAAGACAGCTGAAATAGAAATGAGAGTAAAAGCATGACAGAGAATCATCAACTCATCCTTTTGGTCTCAGGTGTTGGGTTATGGCAAGGGCAAGGATCCCCTGGAGAAGGGAGGCCCTAGGAGAGACAGCAGACAGACCCAGAGTGACACAAGGACAAACCCCTTGCATTGGAGTCTCCTAAAGGCTGGGGATGGGGCAGGGGCAGAAGCAGTTGGCTTTAGGGACTATACAAGTTTTAAAGAATTGAGCTAGGAAAGAGAAAAACCTGAGCATATTGGTGAAAAAGTGCCATCTGAATTGCTGATAGCTACCTGGCCTTAGGAAATCCTGGGTAGCTTTTGATCCTTTCAGTTGGTTCTGTTATTTGCAACCAAAAGAAATGTAACCAACAAAGTACCTGGGGTACAGTGCTGAATACAGGGCTAGTTTCTTAAAGCTAAGAATGAGTTGAGAGAGCAAGTATGTGCATTTCCTTCAACTTGCAAGGTAGGAATCCCAGGGGAAAGATAGGAGTCTAATTTAAAGAAGGCTGTGTCCAAAGAAGTTTGCTTACCCAATAATCCCTTACCAATAACATACCTTTGTGTTCTATAACAATAACATTTATTTAACACATTCAGTATTTCACATTGTACAAACCCTTAGATTCTCTTTATTCACTGGTCCATTTCTACAACAAATACATCCAAAACACTATATAATAAAATTATTTACAACACTTCCAAATGAGAAGATTGTGTTTGCCTCTGCTACTGCTATTCACACACAGTACTTCCACAGCACAATACATCATTAGAAGATCTAAAAATGGTCACCCTGTACTCTAGGTTGCTTAGGAAATGTAAAAACTAGTAACATTTATAATGGCATTAACTCCTCTCAATACATGACATTTTAGAAACTTTGAATGTCATCTTGCAATAGCAAAGGGCTCAACAACCCTGCTTCCCCTGCTGTACTTTATGAAACAGGTTGCAGGGGATTAGGAAGAGGGCCACATTATTAAAATGACTACCTATACAGAAATGGATTTAAAAAAGTCACAGCTCAAAATTGCTCTTTGTAAAATTCACACACATTTACAAGTATCGAGTTGCCGCCCAGCTTGTTCATTTGGATTTTCTTCGCTTGGATTGCACCGCACTGGTTACATCTGTGGGGGGAAAGGAGGACATGTTCAGCTGACGCAACTCTTTACAGTAAAGCTGTTCAGGTAACCCACAACGACCTGAGCTGACCTGAGTGGAGCCCTATTAGACTCTGAATCAGTCTAAGGGGCACTTGAGTGAATTCACTGGCTTTGCTTGGTGATTTATGCAGGAAGAAGTTGGGGCCCTGCATATCAGGGCCTGGCAATTGGGAAAATGGGATACAGGTGGTGGGAGATGAAACATACCTGGATAGATAAAGTTTCAAGGTGAGGTTAAGTGTCAAGGTAATTAACCCCACAATCTTCCTCACCAGTTCCCATCACCCAATGAAGTGTGGATATACAGTGCTTTTGGTGAGAAATCAATGGGTGATGCCACAAGTAATTGAATAAATTGTACCAGAATGTGAAATAAGCTGTCTTTGGATCCCCTTTGGAGCCAAGCCATTGTTTTGCAATATGGAATTCTTTAACCATGGATGCTGATCAACAAATGTCTACTGTGGCCCAGTGAGTTATACATGTATCTAGTCTGTGGATACTTACAGAGACAGAAGAAATTCAAAACAAGCAACAGCCTGCTTTGAGCAAAGGTGAACCCGAGTGCTTCATGGAAGAGGTGGGCGTGATTTATACACAGGATAACAGTGGCATGATGGGGCGTAACTTTTAATTCTTTTAATTTCTCTATACAATCAACTCAATCTTACCCCACATGTAAACTGTTTCTCAAAAACTTTCCCACACAAAGTTCTTTTATGTATGTTAATAGTTTGAAGCTCTCCAAATGTAAACATTTCTTAAAATCTCATATTCACTTTATTTATTTAGTAGAGATAGACTCCTGTTCTGTCACCCAGACTGGAGTGCAGTGGTATGATCAGAACTCACTGCAACCTTGAACTCCTGGGCTCAAGAGATCCTCTTTTCCTGCCTCAGTCTTCTAAGTAGCAAAGGTTGTGTCTGATTATGCCCAGTTTTTTTGAGTTTTGCTCTGTTGCCCAGGTTAGAATGCCATGGCCTCAGCCTAGCTTACAGCAACCTCAAACTCCTGGGCTCAAGCAATCCTCCTGCCTCAGCCTCTGGTGTAGCTGGGACTACAGGCATGTGCCACCATGGCTGGCTAATTTTTTGTATTTTTAGTTGAGACGAGGTCTTGCTTTGCTCAGGCTGGTCTTGAATCCCTGATCTCAAATGATGGTCCTGCCTCAGCCTCACAGAGCACTAGAATTATAGGCATAAACCACCCGCACCTAGCTCCCAGATAATTATTTTAAAAATTTCTTTGTAGAGACAGGGTCTTGTTCTGTTGCCCAGGCTGGTTTTGAACTCCTGGCCTCCCAAAGCAGGGATTATAAGGAATTTCAGATCGTAGAGCCACTGCCTAAAATCTCATATTCATTTTATTTTTTCATGGTTTAAAAAATATTTTTATTTAAAATATTATGGGAGTACAAATGTTTTTGTTATATGGATAGCTTCTGTAATGTTTGAATCAGGGCTGTAAGTGTGCCCATCAGTGGAATAAGGTTCACTGCCTGTTAGGTAGGTTTCTCATACTCATTTTAAAAGACCACTGTATTTTGTGCTGCTCTATGGTGGATATTTTGGTTTTAGTATGAAAATTAATGTTTTAAAATTATTCCTCATCAAGGAGAAAAAAATGCTTCTATCTAATAAAATACAAAAGATGAATATTAATACAAAAGATGAATCAGATGTGTTCATTTCTGGAAACAAGGCTGAATTTTCTGATATTCCATGTTAGATTCAGTGTTCTAACCAATTTTCCTTGTTTTCTGTTTCATAATTATTATTTTTTTTTTTGAGACAGTCTATGTGGCCCTTTGTAGAGTGCCATCGTGTCACAGCTCACAGCAACCTCCAACTCTTGGGCTTAAGCAATTCTCTTGCCTCAGCCTCCCAAGTAGTTGAGACTACAGGCACGCCACAACGCCCAGCTATCTTTTGGGTTGCAGTTGTCATTGTTTAGCAGGCCCCGGGCGGGCTCACCAGCCTCCGTGTATGTAGCCAGAGCCCTAGTCACTGAGCTACGGGTGCCCGAGTCTGTTTCATGCTTTTGCAAAAAGCAAAAATTTTACTGCTCTGTTAGCTTGGGTAATTGCTAACAAGTAAGGCTTTAGTAGAGGTGACCTCTAGAAAAATTTCAGGATTCTGTTAGTGGAAATTTCAGTATATATGTCTTCTTAGCTGAGGTCATGAAGATTGTGCTATGGGGTAGAATCAGTCTCTCTGATGTACTTATCTGTCTTTTACTAATCAAAGGAACAGTTAATCTGATGGGATGTGGATTATAGTGTTCTTCAATTTAATTCATGTAAATGGACTAAGAATCTCACACAGCCACAAAATTCCCCATAATCGATTCTTTATGCCCAAGTCTCAAGCTTCATTTTCACTACAGCAAACTTTTCTGCATACAAAAATATGCAAGGTTTTGTCTTGACAGTGTTCATCTTTAGAAAATTATCCATTAATTAGGTCAACTTTGGAATTGAAAGATCAAGTGGTGTGTCTGAGAAACACATGTATGGCTGGGAAAAGAGGTGGATGAGTGGGGGAAGGGAATCTTAGTCTCCCCCTCCTTCTTTGCTTGTTCCCATCTGTCAATGTTCTAAAGCACCCAATGAACTGGCAAGCTGCCTTGGAGGATGGATCTGTGAGTGAGGCCAAGAGTAAAACAAGCAATTTGTGCTAGAAATTGCAAAAAAGAAAAAAGAAAAAGAAAAGTCACCTTTTGGGAGGTAGGGGAAAATGGTGATGACAGGTGTATTTTTATATTTCATGAAGGAAAAAACTGTTTTAAACTGAGTCGGAAGTTTTTACCATCTTTCCTAGATAAATCTACTCATTCAGCAAAGTCATTTTCCATGTCTTTATTTATAGTCTGAAACGATGAGTTTTGTTGTTTTTGTGGTCAATCCAAAATGTTACCACTCCACTAAATACAATAAAAGAATTCAGAGGCAAATTTTAAGGTAAGGAATTCTAGGGAAGTGATATAGTGGTTAATGATATAGTCAAGGTGTGCACCAGGCTTGATCAGCACACTGCTCCTAAAGACTGCCTGTCAATCTCTCATATCAACACCATACTGCAAAAACCAAAACCAAAGAAACACACACACACACACACACACACACACACACACACACACATATATTTTTTGAGACAGAATCTCACTCTGTTACCCTCGGTAGAGTCTGGTGGCATTGCAGCTCATAGCAACCTCAAACTCTTGTGCTTGAATAATACTCTTGCCTCAGTCTCCTGAATAGCTGGGACTATAATTACCTGCCATAACACCTGGTTAGTTTTTCTATTTTTAGTAGAGACAGAGTCTTGCTCAGGCAGATTTTGAACTCCTGAGGTGTGAGTCACTGCACTCAGCATAAAATACATACATGTATATATACTTTTGTTTTTGAGACACAGTCTCATTTTGTCACCCTTGGTAGAGTGCTGTGGTGTCATAGCTCACAGCATTCTCAAACTCTTGGGCTCAAAGTGTTTCTCTTGCCTCAGCTTTCCTGGTACCTGGGACTATAAGTGCCTGCCACAGTGCCCAGCTATTTTTTAGAGATGGGGTCTCATTCTTGCTCAGGCTGGTCTCAAACTCCTGAGTTCAGGGAATCCACCTGCCTTGGCTTCCCAGAATGCTAGGGTTACAGGTGTGAGCCACTGCACCTGGCCCTAAAATACATATATTATTGAAAATTTCTTCAGTTTTTTAACTGTCATGGATTTTACAAAATCAGTGTCTCTTCACAGATATACAAATATTTCAAAGGCTAGTAGTGCAGTCAGATTATTCATATCCATGTTTTAGAACTACTAGATGAAAAAGTACTGGGTTGCTAACAGGTTTTTAGGTGCTTGTCCATATACGTCAATGGGAAAAATTTACATGTGTAATTTTTTTTTTTTTTTTGAGACAGAGTCTCATCATGTCAACCTTGGTAGAATGCTGTGGCATTACAGCTCACAGCAAACTCTTGGGTTTAAGATCTTGTCTCAGCCTCCCAAGTAGCTGGGACTACTGGCACCTGTCACAATGCCGGGGTATTTTTTGGTTGTAGCTGTCATTGTTGTTCGGCAGGCCCAGGCTGGATTTGAACTAGCCAGCTCCAGTGTTATGTGTCTGGCACTCTAGCCACTGAGCTACAGGCGCTGAGCCTACATGTGTAATTTGAAGAGGAAGATTTTTTTCTTCTGCTTGGCTGCTTGATTTTGACCTTTAGCAAATTTGGCCAAATCTATAGTACAAGGTTGTATTCAATCCTCTGGTATATGGGCTCTGTAGTCCAAAGAGTTTTAGAAATTGACTTCCACCTTTCTCACTTCATTCTTCTTTTCACTATACTATTTCTAGCCAAGACCTCTAATTAATTGTAAACAAATTCTGCAATTTTTCCTTCAAAATCTGCATGGCTGTTATCTAAATGATGCCACAAGATAGCAATTTCAGGTAGTTAATATGCAGGGTTTTCTCACACAATTTGTGCTCAATTGCATTTCCACAATAATAAAACTTTGATCTGATGAAGAATATCTGTATACCTTGTCTTATTTATTTTTATCTTGTCTTTTTTTAGATTGCTGCTTAAGTCACTGGCTGTGGGTAGGGTAGGGCTATCACCTACTTTGTTGTCAGATCACTTTAGAGTGCCCCAGGGACACCTGCTTATGCTTACAGGTTATTCTAAATTTTCTTTTTTCTTTTTTTTTTTTTTGACAGAGTCTCATTATGTCGCCCTCAGTAGAGTGCAGTAATGTCCCAGCTCACAGCAAACTCCAACTCTTGGGCTTAAGAGATTCTCTCACCTCAGCCTCCCAAGTAGCTGGGACTACAGTTGTTGTTGTAATTGTTGTTTAGCAGGCCTAGGCCGTGTTCAAACCTGCCAGCCTTGGTATATGTGGCTGGCACCCTAACCACTGAGCTATGGGTGCTGAGCCTAAATTTCCTTTATGTTAACGTATTTTCCCTAGTTTCAAATTTATGCTTTGAACTTCATGTTTTTAACTACTGACCTTTTTTCCTAGTTGAAAATACAATATAAACATCTATTATAAACAGAAGAATAAAGAAAGACAAAATAAACTAGAAAAATTATTTCTTTTTTTCTTTTTTGAGATAGTCTCACTTTGTCACCCTTGGTAGAGTGACCTGGTGTCATAGCTCAGAGCAACCTTAAACTCATGGGCTCAAGTGATCCTCTTGCCTCAGCCTCCCATGTAACTAGAACTACAGGTGCCAACCACAAAGCCTGGCTAATTTTTTTTTTTTTTTTGAAACAAGGTCTGGCTCTTGCTCAAGCTGGTCTCGAATTCCTGAGCTCAGGCAATTCACCAGCCTCAGGGTGCTAGGATTATAGGCGTAAGCCACCTTGCCTGGCCTAGAAAAATCATTTCTATGGTAATGGTAAATTCACCATGTCAGGAAGCAGACTACTCATTACAAT
The DNA here is from genome assembly GCA_963574355.1 of Loris lydekkerianus. NCBI lineage: Eukaryota > Metazoa > Chordata > Mammalia > Primates > Lorisidae > Loris > Loris lydekkerianus. Next base: position 7,085 of record CAUYPK010022377.1, read on the forward strand.
GTAAACACTGATTAAGTGCAATTTTAAAAAGTTGTTCACTGATTTGTCATATCCAATTTTTGTGTTTGTAATTCAACGTGGGGGAGAAAACACAATCAACCCCAAATAAAAATCAATATTTCTGAGAGTGACCAAACAACCATGTGGACCTTCCTGGACTTGCCCATCCACCTGACCTGCTCCTATCTAGCAGTCTAGCAGGCCCTGGCCAGCATAATGTAAGCAAGCTCTGCTCTCACAGCAGGAACATGATTAATGTCACTGGTGCCCCAACAATAGAAAAGTACTAATGCCTCTCAGTTTACATATAAACTCCTCAGCCTTCAAGATTTTCACAGAAAAGGAATGGTTTTGATTTTGTTTGTACATGTATCACCAAAATCTTTTAGGTGCAAAAAAGGAAAAGCCCATTTTTCCCCTCTCAAAGCCTTGAAAAATACTGATTTTGGAGGAAACGCCTTCATGTTTTAGGTATTCAGCATGATATGTGTCTCCAAGTTTGTGATTCATAAATTTTAGAAACCAGCTTGATATTCTGTGATCATTTTCTGGGTGTGGATCCAAATATAATCACTGTATATTATTTTATGACTTGGTTCACATTTTCACATACAAAATAATACACCAGATATGCTTATTTATTCTAGATATAATTTGGATCCAAGAGTTTTAACACTTAAAAACCAAAAGAACTATAGTACTCATTTCTTTTTTCTTTCTCTCTCTCTTTTTTTGATGCATTCTTCATCTACTGCCTTGGCTAGAGTGTAGTGGGCGCAATTTAGCTCACTGCAATCTCCATCTCCTGGGCTGAAGACATCCTCCTGCCTCAGCCTCTCAAGTAGCTGGACCTACAGGTACTGGCTATTTTTTTCTATTTTTTAGTAGTGACGGGGTCTTGCTTTTGCTCAGGTGGTCTCAAACTCCTGATCTAAAGTGACCCTCCTTGCCTCAGCCTTCCAGAGTGCGAGGATTACAGGTGTAAGCCACTGTACCTAGCAGCTTCATTTCTGATTCAAAAGTTAACTATGATACTATGATACACATGAGGTGCCCCAAAAGTCACCCATAAAGTTTCCATACATAGAGAAAATGGGAAATTGTAGCTAAATATACTTAGCTACAATTTTATTTTATTTGAGACACAGTGTCACTCTGTTGCCCCAGCCTAGAGTGCTGTGGCATCTACCTAACTCACAACAACCTCAAACTCCTGGGTTCAAGTGATCCTTCTGTCTCAGAAGGAGACAGAAGTCCCTGAGTAGCTAGGATTATAGGCACCCACCATAATGCCCAGCTAGCTAATTTTAGTAGAGACAGGGTCTCCCTCTTGCTCAGGCTGGTCTCAAACTTCTCAGCTCAAGTGATCTTCTGGCCTCAGTCTCCCAGAGTCCTAGGATTACAGGCCTGAGCCATTGCACTTGGTCTAAATGAACTTCTATTTACAAAATATTCATTACTAAATTTTATAAAGAAGTGGTCAACACATAGAGAATATGTGTCTCTTCATTTGGGAGTATATTTGTATCCTTAAAAATATCCTTTATAATAAACTGGTAAACAGGTTTCCCAGAATTCTGTGAGGCACTCTAGGAAATTAATCAAACCAAAGGAGGAGTCATGGAAACTGCAATTTTTAGCTAGTTGGTCAGAAGCACATATAAAACAACACGGGGCTTGAGATTGGCACTGGAAGTGGGGGCAGTCTTGTGGCACAAAGCCCCCAACCTGTGGACTCTTGACCCTATCTCCAGGTAGTGTCTGAATAGAATTGGAAGACATCCAGTTGGTGTTTGCTGCAGAACTAACCACTTGCTTGATGTGTGAAGAAAAACCACCACCATTATGAGAGTAGAGCACAAAAAGTGAGTCTGTTTTTTTATCCTGGGACAGTTAAAGAATGATGAGTTCTTCAGGATGATGAGATCTATACATGGTTGTGACTCCAGGACTGGCCAGAGCTATGCCATCCTCTAGGTGCCTCCATGTAAAATCACAAAGCCTGAGAGTCATTATGGCCTCTTCTAAGCAAAGTGCTAAGCCTCAAAACGTGGATGTGACACGCACTCCAACATGACCACTACAAACTTGGAATAATGTATAGTTTAAGTGCATAGGCCTATTCCCTCCTCCTAAACTCCCTCTAAAATAGGTTCTAACTTTCCATCTTTCTTGGCTGGCAGTTATCTACGGAGTGGCTCCAATTTGAGCATCTGTTCTTAATTGTTCCAGCTGCTCCTTAGATTCATTCTGTGCCCTGTTAATGACACCTTTACTACTGCAAGGCTCTGGGCTCATGTCAAGGTTCCAAAAATCTGGTGTGATTATCTCCAAAGGCTAATATACCTTTTTCCTGCTTTAAAGGTAATTACACACCATATTTACAGCCCAGAAGACCTTGATCCCTTGGGAAAGTGTGGCATGCTACCAAGAACATGCAGGACTGAGGGGGAGAAGATTTTCCCATAGGACTCCAGGCATCTTCCCTTTTATGCTCCAAGTCTAGTACTTCAAAATAATGACAGGCGTGCTTCCTTTCAAACAAATTTCTGCTTAGAAAATGATTTTCAGGAAGGAGGAAAAAAGTTGTTGGCTTCCTATCTGCACCTAAAGGACACCTAAGAGGACCCTGCCCATGGTATACACAGCATGCCTGAAAAGGAGGTTGCCCCCTACAACTTCTCCCCTCACTCTTTAGCAGGCTGAGGTAAGGTAGCAGTACTTTCTACACCTCTTTCTTTTACATATATATGACCTGTAGACCTGTGGACCTCTTGCAGGGGCTCTTGTGTGGCATCATGACCTTCCTGCCTAGAAATGTGACCTGCCAACAATAGTCCTCAGGTCAGTGATGTCTGGTGTTGGCACATTACAATCTTCCCTGGTCTTCAAGTTGCTAACCCAGTGATACCTGACCACTTCTCTGCAGTCCTGCTGATACTGGGTACTCAGCCAGGAACCAGCTCTTGTCCAACTGACCTACTCAAGCTTAGCACACTTCCTGAGAGGATAAGGTTCTGTATCCTTTCTTTGTATATGCTGTACTTTTTGCCCAGAATACTTCAGCCAGCCCTTATTGCCTGGTTAATGCCTTCTCATTCTTCAGGTCTCAGCTTAAATATAATTTTTTCCAGAATTCTTTCTCTGACTTGGTGGAGGAACAAGGCATATTTGGTATGTAGTAGCAAGTAATTTTGTTATTATAGTTTCTAACACACCATATTAGAGTTTCTCTCTCTCTCTTTACGGACAGGGTATCACTCTGTGTGCTGGAGTGTATTAGTGCAATCATAGCTCACTGCAGTCTCAAACTCCTAGACTCAAGCAATCCTCTCACCTCAGCCTCCAAAGTAACTGGGACTATAGACTAATGCATCACCACACTCAGCGAAATTTTTGTAGAGATGGGGTCTTTCTATGTTGCCCAGGTTGGTCTCAAACTCCTGGCCTCAAGAGATCCTTTCTCTTTGGCTTCCCCAAGTGCTGGGATTACAGGTGTGAGCCCCTGCACCCAGATAAGTTTGTCTTTCAATGTGGTAAAGACAGAGAATCTGTCTTTTCATGATTATATCCTCAGGGCCTGACATGTGATAAATACTTATTATATATTTGATAGCTGGTTCTTAATTTAATAATTACTGATTGATATCTCTCTGTATTAGGCACCATACTAGGCACTATAAATACAGTGGTGAGCAAAATCAAACACAATCCTCTGCCCTCATAGAGTATACATAATAATTAACCACTCCACAAATAGGGATAAAGTTATAGCTATGGCTTTATGAAGAATCTGTTGCTATGATTCTTCATAGCAATGGCAACTGAGCTAAGTAGGAAGAATGAGAAGTTAAGGAGAAGTGAGGTGGGAAGAGGGAAGAACACTCCCTCCAATAGCAGTGACATATGCCCAGGCCTTTTGATGAGAGGAATGAGGACAGCATGTCCACATTGCCGAGGGAGGTGAGATGAGGCTGGGAGATGACAGGGGCCAGACCACACAGACCTTGTGGGCTGTGTTGAGGCTTTTAGGCTTCACTGGTAAATTGCTGAAGGGTTTTCCGCTAATGGGTATAAGTGAAGATGGGAAAGAGCCACCTGAAATAAAATTGGCAGTTTTTTGTGATGAAACTGATGTGAGGGAGAGGTGTCTAGGAGGCCTGCCTAATGGAGAGATGGTGATGCCACTCACTGAGAAAATCACAAGTTTGGATTCAGAAATGTTGAATGTGAGGTCCCATTAAGGATACGCATCCAGGTGTCTTAAGTAATTAGGGATTTATACTAGAAATACAAATTTATGAGTCATCTGCAAAAGGCTGTAATGAAAGAAGAGGGGCACGAGTGAGATCAATTAGAGAGAAAATATAAACTGAAAAGAAAAGGCGACTCAGGATCAAAGTTTGAGGAATGGCTGTGTACGGAGACCAATAAGGAACAGCCAGAGACACAGCAGAAAACAACTGAGTTCAGGTCACAGAAGCCAAAGCAAGAGTTAATTAAAAAATGGGACAGTAGTCAGAAGAGAAGAGAACATTGATAGTGTAAGTTTCTTGAGAAGATCAGAGAAGAACAGGCAGAAGAAGTGACCTTAGACTTGAAGAGGGACAACTGCTCTATTATAGTAGGAACAAAGGAGGATATAGGTATATTTTATGTCTTGGTAGTATGAATTTGAGGGAATTCTACTTTCTCTGAGAGAGGTGAGGGTCTCTATTGAGAAGGAGGGGAGAAAAGTGAGGATCAGAGGTTTAAAAAGAGCAGAGATAGGAAAGAGAACGGACCACAGAAACATAGAAAGATGGCTGGTCCATCTTCAGGACCTATAAGTTCTTTTTTCCAGCTGAGTTTGTTGCACAGAAAACACATACAGTAGAACCTCTGTAAGTTGACCACCCAAGGGACTGTTAAGCTGGTAAGCATATGGAGTTGGCTAATATAAGGAACTAGGCCATGTGGCTTTATTAGAGAATATCATATAAAATCATATATAATCAAAACAGTAAAATAATACATTCAGTATCACATAAAATCAGTACATTTATTGCTTTCTTGTGGTGTCATTATTCTAAGAAAAAGTCAATCTTGGTTTGTTATTCTTACTACAACTGTTGAGTGGAGAAAACACTTTTCCATAGCAAATGACTTTGACTGCATTATCAGATGCTTGATACCCTTTCTTTTGGAGTCTCTGCAATTTCTGTCTCATCCTCACATGCTTCTTCCACTTCATCAATTGTTTCATGCAATTTTACATTTGTCTGTACTTCAGTCAATGTCACTTGGAAAATTGCTTCTGGGTCAAGTTCATTATAGGTGTTGACCTCATCATCATCGCAAGAAAATCTTCAAAATCTACTACTTCAAATTTTGCCATGGTTGGTGGGCTATCTAATGGGGGGCCAAAACATCATGCCTCTTGGGTTGTGATAAATCCAACGTTCTCGAAAGACTTCTGTATCATTTATGGCTGAACTTCATTCCAAGCAGAACTGATTGAGAGGACAGCATCCAGAACATTAATTGAGGGAGTTGATGAAGATGCTACTATAGGCAGACCACAGATTTGTGTTTTAGTAATGACCCACTGCAGGAGCTAGGCTCAGTAGGGCATTTTAAGTGTTGGTAATGCTTTAGTCAAGAGGTTGTGTTTGGAGTTGGAAATTTCAGTGTCATGTCTGTGAGATTAATTCACTTGTGGGTGGCCAGGACAGTTGTCTACTCTCAGTAGAAAAGACTGTTCCTTTGACTTCATTTCTCAGTTGATACCCGTTACTCCTCAAACAGGACACCCGTCATCCATGCACCTTTGTTTGAACTTCAAGTGACTGGGAGGTCTTCAGCCCCAGGTTCTTGAATGCTGATTTACCAATCACCAAGGCCTTTAGTTTCTCTCTCTAACTGAGCTAGAGCAAAGCATAATTGGGAAACATTCTTTGGAAAGTTTTCCACTCTTACATTTGTCACCCTTCACTACAAGGCTCCTGTCAGGCATTGCCTGCATTGCCTTGAAAGAGTCTGCACTTACCAGCATTAAAGGTGTGGTCATCTTTGAAGCCTCTGGCAAAGTCCAGAACTTTCTGATGAATTCTTCCACCACTTCTACTGAAACTTCATTGGATTCACCACACAAGACTTTCTGGGAGATCTACTGTTACAGTTTAAATTTCTTAAGCAAACCATTTTTTGATGCTTGGAAATCTTTTCCTCCTTTTCTGCTGTAGGTCTCTGCCTTCCCTAGTCTCTCTCTCCATATTCATGTGTATGTTTTTGAATGTTGCTAAATGGTCTTGGTAACACCAAAATGTTCCGCCATCTTTCTTTGGCTGCTGCTTTGGAAATGTAGAAGATCAACCTTTTCCTTCAACGTCAGCTCTTTCAGTTCTTTCTTTTGGCATACCACATCACAATTAACTATAAAATTTTTCAGTAACTGTAGGATGTACCTACAATTCAGACCAGGCCTTCATGTTGAAAAAATCTTCAACAACATGTGATAAACAATAGGACATTAGGCCTAATCCAACACATGGTAATAATAAAACATGAAAAAAGATCTTACACTAAAGAAAAAATAATACAACTAAAGGAAAAAACCCATACCTTCTACCCCTTGGAATAGACTCAACTAGTATATATAGGGTAAATTAATATTGTGTTTCACAGTCCAAGTGGTCAAGACACAACATACAAAGGTGGTCAATATAGAGAGGTCAGTTTTCCACTGGGTACATACAAATACTGCATGTCTGATCTATGAAAATTAAATCAGCCTAAGGAGGGGGTCAATGTAGGGAGGTGGTCAACTGTGGAGGTTCTACTGTAATTAAATGAACAAATAAAAGAAGGACCAAACAAGTAGCAGAAGTCAAAGACACTTGACAAATTTAAGGAACAGAAGGAAAGAAAAGGATAAAAGTCCTCTGCTGCTCTGATAAGGACTCTTTTCCTCTAATTGACACACAAATAGTACTCACACCCCACTGCTAACCTTTAGTAGAGCTGGAGGCTGAAGCAGGTCGAGAGGATCGTTTACGATGTCCATTTTCCACACTTTCAGAAGCCACAGTTGGCTCTTCAGTTCGAGAATTTCTTCGGCTTGGGGTTTTGGACTTTTCAACTATCTCTTTGGGCTCACTGCTGACAAAGGGAAGCAGAAAGTTTCCAAGGATGTGAGGGAATTAAATTACATAAAAAGGGTCTCTTCAGATAGTTTCATTCATAAAGTAGGAGATTAAGAACTACATAGTCATTCTGGAGAGAAAACAGACCATCCTGGGACATTGAGCACAACTACCTTCTGTATTACTGAGAATTTTAAAGTGAGTCTAGCTTGCTACATTAGTAAAAATAAAATGTTAAAGTACAATTCTGACAAAATTATTGAAAAACAGGTAACAGACATAAAGAACTTAGAACAAAATCCCCCAAACTTCTTCACTTATTTTCCTATAATATTCCCTTTCAAAAATTAAAAGGTTGTCTACCAGTGAAATGTTTATAAAAAATAAAAAATTGAAATGTAATAATACTCCCCTTCAAAAATCAAAACACTTTGTATTGTATAATTTTTTACAGTCATGAAAAAGGTCTTTAATGTAAGATGTTTAAAAATTGCTACTAATTCAAAATATTATCTAAACCTGGCAAATTACTAACATATTGGCATTTACTATGAGCCTGGTACAGTGAGGTAATGGCATTTTACAAGTGGGACTATATTCACAATACACTGCTAGGTACTATTTTTATTGCTCCCACCCTAACTCCCTTTAGTGTGCAAATATTCATACTATACTATTCAGTATTATTGAGGATACGGGGAAAAAATGTCATATACTCCTAACAAAGAATCGTGTACCCCAATGGTTCTTAAAAAGAGTAAATTTTCCCTCGTAAGGAACATTTAGCAACATGTGGAGACATTACTGTCACCACTTGGGAGGGGAAATATCATCTTTCTGGCATCTTTTGAGTACAGTCCAGGAATGATGCTAAACATCCTATAATGCATAAGATAGCCCCACACAACAAAGAATTATCTGGTCCAAAATGTCAATAATGTTGAGATTGAAAAACACTGTTGTAATCCTATGACTCAACAATTCCATTTCTAGGTACCTAAAGAAACAAGTCTTTTTTTTTACAGACCTCAAACTACACATGAAGATGTTGTTTTAATAAAACAAAATGTTTGATTTTGTTTATACTAGTGAAAATAGAAGATGAAAATGCCTAACCATAGTAAATTCGTTGACTAAATCATGGCACATCCATATGGAATCATAAAAAAATCATGTTGTGAAAAATTATTCACGATACATTAAGTGGGAAAAACTACCAACATTATAAGTAGTATAATTCCATTTTCATTATATGTTGAGTATATAATAACTATATACAAATGAATAGCTTTGAGATAGCTACATATAAGTCCGATACAATTTTTTTTTTATCTGTATGCATACTCTGTTAGAGGACTAGAAGTCCTCCTAAAATATAAGCAGTGAATGCTACTGAGTTGTAGGAATGCTGGTTTAGTGTTATTTTCTTCTTTGTAATTGTATGATCTGAATTTCAAGTTTTCTTTAATAAATTTTTCACTACTTTCATGGTTCAAAAAATACATATCAAAAATCATTTAAAAATTTTTTTAGAGGATTTGAATTTGGAAATTAGAAAATTAAATTTGCTTATAGGGCATGGAACTGAGATAAAAATAATGTGACAAAACAAAACTGGTCAAAGGGAAGTCTTCCACAACCTCAGTTCCCAAGTAGAGTGTCTCTTTTGTCTCCTGGGTTTACAGTCTATATTTGGCCTTCCAGAGCACCCCTTGGACTATATAGATGTTCTATTTTAATGTCTTATTCCTTCCACTAGATTTTTAGCTTCTTCAGGACACAAACCATGGCCTGATTATAAACTACCATTCCACTATTAATTCCTGCCACAAGGACCCTAGTAGCTAGTAGCACTATGGCTGGGAACCAGCCACACTATTCACTACCTTAGCTGCTGCTGCCCTGCACCCAACCTCAAGCCAAGGCAAGTCAAGGACAGGTGAAGCTGAAGCCAGGGTGGAATTATATAAGACAGGAGGATTTACACCTCCTTTTAGAGGTAGCAAGGATGGCTTTCTGGCTGGGAACCTAGAAAGTGGTCAAAGATTCTGAGGAAGGAAAGATTCCTAATGAAGGTGCCTCTTTTTGCTGGTAAAACAAAAGCCATGTTAATACTATTCTGGTGTTTTTATGGTCAATGCTCAGACAGCTCTGGAAACAAATAACCACAAGGTATTTTTTGGTCTGATTACCTTATTTCTCTAGACAAATAGTTGTTATATGTTTGAAAAATGGAAATGCATTCAAATATTAGCCCAATACAAATAAAACTAGACTAGC
>CAUYPK010022379.1:0-19812 GCA_963574355.1 Loris lydekkerianus
GGGGAGATGAGGCCTGACAACCTCGGGCACTTGATGGAGGCTGGGGGTGTTCACTCAGTTCCAGCCCTGCCCCTGATTGATGTTACTGACAGAACAGAACAGAACAACTTTGCGGGAATTTGTTTCTGTCCCTGCTAAATTCCCCTGCAGAAGAGAAGCTGTTTTGAGTTCCCAGAGCCTGTGACTCAGGCCCTGTCTTTGTTCCTCAAGGTTTGTATTCGTTTACCTGTCATTTCTAGCCTCCTGTCTTCCTTTGTCTATAGGCTGATGATTCCCTGAGGGCCGGGTGTGTCTTAGGCTCAGTAAAGCCGTCCTCTGGGTCAGCCCCACCCTGGGAACTTCCTGGCTCTGCACGTACATTTCTAGTCCCCGCGTTCCACCCAGGCCGGTACTGCCTCAGGCAAACCATTTACTCATGGGGCCTGCATTTACATCCCAGATCTGTTCCGTGGTGGTTGCCACCTGAGTAAATGCCTGGCCTCCTCAGAATATTCGGGATTGACCCCTATTGCTAAAAGATGGCTGCTGCTCTGTGCTTTGGGGCACCGTCACTCTGGTGTGGTTCCCTCTCAGCCGACCATCGTCTCCTCACTCCTGTGCCCTGGAGTCAGCACTGACCAGCTGCAGTTTAGGCCCTGTCCACACCCCTCGAGAAATCACCCAAGAATCTGGACTCCTGGGGGACAGGCCTCCAGACCTCAGAGTGAGAGTGGAGGGGAGTGCTGGGAGCTCAGAGTTGCAGGTAGAGAATATATACAGTTTTATAGTTTTATGCCTGGCAGGAGAACGCCATGGCACCCTAGTAGGGGAGGTAGGTCCAGTTTTTAGAGGGTCTCACCCATGGAGTGTAGTGGGAGTAACTTTGAACTCTGCTTGTTTGTTTGTGGGGCACTCTGAGCTGTTCTCATGGGGGAGGGGACTCCCGTCTGCTTGGTGATGGATTTTGTACCTTTTGTTTGTATCCTTGGGGTCGCAGCTCACCTCAGTGGGGTTGATGTGCGTTCTTCAACCTTCTCTTTTGGTGCAGCTCAAATCCACCCAGTTACTTGCTAAATTTCTTTCCTTTAATTCTCCTTCTGGACAGGAGCCTCTGTGGAAAGCTGGCTTTAGTCAGCCATCTTGTCTCCGCCCCTCACTCTGAAATTCTTGACCAAAATCCAATTTCCACAGGGGTGAAAAGATTTAAAATGTCCACTGGACTTTCAAAAAACTTGACACCCAAATTATTATCAGGCTTATAATTCTCTCAATTAATGTGAACAACTTAAACTGTCCTCTTAAGAGGCACAGGTTTGCTGACTGAATACAAAAACTCAGGCCAGATATCTGCTGCATACACTATTATCATCTTGCCTTAAAGGATAAATATAGACTCAGGGTGAAGGGATGGACATCTGTGAACCAGGCAAACAGAAATCAGAAAAAAACAGGGGTGGCAATTTTATTTGCAGATACATTAGTCATGAAACCAAGAAAAGTAAGGAAAGCCAAAGAAGGTCACTTCATGTTTGTTAAGGGAAACACTCAACATGATGAGATATCAATTATCAACATTTAGGCACCCAACCAAAATGCTCCTCAATTTATAAGAGAGACCCTAACAGACATGAGCAATTTAATATCTTCTGGCACCAAAACATTTGGAGATTTTAATACCCTTTGGCAGTGTTGGGTAGATCCTCCAATAAGAAACTAAGCAAAGAAATTCCGGACTTGAACTTCACCATACAACAAGTGAATTTAACAGACATCTACAGAACATTTCATCTTAACAAAACTGAATTCACATTCTTCTCATCAGCCCACGGAACATTCTCAAAAATTGACTATAGCTTAAGTCACAAGTCTAACCTCAGAAAATTGAAAAGTATAGAAATTATTCCTTGTATTTTCTTGGATCATCACACAATAAATATTGAATTCACCAGTAACAGTTATCTGCATAATCATATAAAGTCATGGAAACTAAAGAACCTTATGCTGAATGATAGCTAGGTTATAGATGAGATTAAGAAGGAAATTGCCAAATTTAAATAATAATAAAGACATGAATTATCAGAATCTGTGGGGTACTGTGAAGGCAGTCCTAAGAGGAAAATTTATAGCATTGCAAGCCTTCCTCAAGAGAATGGAAAAAGAGGAAGTCACTCACTTAATGGGACATCTTAAGCAACTGGAAAAGGAAGAACATTCCAACCCCAAACTCAGCAGAAGAAAGAAATAACTAAAATTAGAGCATAATTAAATGAAATCAAAAACAAAAGAATTATTCAAGAGATCAAGAAGTCAAAAAGTTGTTTTTTTAAAAAATTCGACAAAATGATAAACCTTGGGCTAACCTAACCAAAAATAGAAAATTAAAGTCCCTAATACCATCAATTAGAAATGACAAAGGCAAAATAACAACAGACACCTCAGAAATTCAAATAATCCTTAAAGAATACTACAAAAAACTTTATTCTCAGAAATATTAAAATCTGAAAGAAATTGACCAATACTTGGAAGTATTCCAACTTCCTAGACTTAATCAGAAAGAATTGGAAATGCTGAACAGACTTATATCAAGTACTGAAACAGAATCAACTACACTAAATCTCCCAAAAAAGAAGAGTCTGGGACCAGATGGCTTCACATCAGAATTCTACCAAACCTTTAAAGAGGAACTAGTACCTATATTACTCAACCATTTCCAAAACATCGAAAAAGAAGGAATACTACCTAACACATTCTATGAAGCAAATATCACCCTGATCCCTAAACCAGAAAAAGACCCAATGAGGAAAGAAAATTATAGACCAATATCTTTAATGAACATAGATGCAAAGACATTTAATAAGATTCTAGCAAACAGAAACCAGCATGTTGTGTGAAGGCCGTTCGGGTGGTTGATGACATGGAGATTAGACCTGCTTATTGTAATAGTATGAGGCAAAGAGGAATACAAGAACTGGTGGCATGTAGCAAACTTCTTTATTTCTGACCAGCTTAAATAGCCAGTTCTGCACATACACACTGTTAATCAATAATCACATAATCACTTTATAGGTATATTGTAAAAACAAATTGACCTTTTCCTGGAATCTGCTAATCTACTGATCAATTGATACTCATTCTTCTTAACTTTCTATTGCATTTAAAAATAGTAGTCCTGGAAAAACGTGCTGTTAGCCATTTTTCCCATAAACCGCTAAGTCACAGGACCACTGAGGGGAAAAGGTTGATTGTTCTCCTTATCTCTGGAGGTCAAAATAACCTGGGATAGAGACCTTATTTTACAAAACCACAGCCCAGACATTCCTAGGACTTACCAGTTGCGTGTTTGATTGCCTTGGCCCCATGCCCAGCTTCTGAGCACTGGAATTTTACCTCCAAAGCACTCAGGCTTAACGGCATAGTTAGAGTTCAGCCCTGGTTTCAGCCTGACTGTGCAAAGTAAGAATTTGTCTCTGCTCATTCTCAGAATGGTGGGCACAGAGGCACATAGGCTTTTCTCCTATACCAGCAACATATCAAACAAATTATACACCATGACCAAGTGAGTTTTATCCCAGGGTCTTAAGTTTGGTTCAATATATGTAAAACTATAAATATGTAAAACTATAAATATAATACACCACATAAACAAACTAAAAAACAAAGACCATATGATTCTCTCAATAGATTGACAATTTGACATTATCCAGTATCCTGTCATGATCAGAACACTTAAGAAAATAGGTATAGAAGGGACATTTCTTATACTGATAGAGGTTATCTACAGCAAACCCATAGGCAATATCATATTGTAGTTAAATTAAAAACATTTGCACTCAGATCAGGAACCAGGGAAGGTTGCCCATTGTCTCCACTGCTTTTTAACATTGTAATGGAAGTCTTAGCCATTGCAATCTGGCAAGAGAAGGCGATCAAGAGTATCCAAATAGGGTCAGAGGAGATCAAACTTTCACTCTTCACCAATGATATGATTTTATACCTGGAAAACCCCAGAGACTCAACTACAAAACTCTTAGAAGTGATCAAGGAATACAGTAGCATCTCAGGAGACAAAATCAGTACTCACAATTCAGTAGCTTTTATATATACTAATAATAGTTGAGCCAAAAAAAAAAAAAAAAAAAAAAAAAAAAAAAAGTCAAGGAAAAAATTAAATTTTCAGTTGTGCAAAAGAAGATGAAATATTTTAGAATCTACCTAACAAAGGATGTGAAAGATCTCTATGAAGATAATTATGAAACTTTGAGAAAAGAAATAGCTGAAGATGTTAACAAATGGAAAAACATACCATGCTCAAGGCTAGGAAGAATCAACATTGTTAAAATGTCCATATTACCCAAATAAATTTACACATTTAATGCAATCCCTATCAAAATACCACTGTCATACTTTAAAAACCTGGAAAAAATAGTACTTCACTTTATATGGAACCAGAAAAAACCTCAAATAGCCAAGACATTACTCGGAAATAAAAACAAATCAGGAGGAATCATGCTACTAAACTTCAAACTATACTATAAATCAACAGTGATCAAACAGCATGGTATTGGCAGAAAAATAGAGGGGCAGATGTATGGAACAGAATTGAGAACCAAGAGATGAACCCAGACACTTATTGTCATTTGACCTTTGATAACCCCATCAAAAATATAAATTGGGGGAAAGATTCCCTAATTAATAAATGGTGCTGGGAGAATTGGCTGGCAACTTGTAGAAGACTGAAACTGGACCCACACCTTTCACCATTAACAAAAATTGACTCTCACTGGATAAATAATTTAAACTTAAGACATGAAACTATAAAGATTCTTGGAGAGAGTGCAGGAGAAACACTTGGAGAAATTGGTCTGGGAGAATACTTTATGAGGAGAAACCCCCAGGCAATTGAAGCAACACCAAAAATACATTACTGGGATCTGATCAAATTAAAACCTTCTGAACAGCCAAAAGCACAGTAAGTAAGCAAGCAGAGAGCCCTCAGAATGGGAGAGGATATTTGCAGGTTATGCCTCTAACAAAGGGTTGATAACCAGAATCCAGAGAAAACTCAAATATTATTAATAAATAAGAACAAGTAATCCCATTTTAATGTGGGCAAGGGACTTGAACAGAAACTTCTCTGAAGAAGATAGGCGCATGGCCTACAGACACATGAAAAATGCTCATCATCTTTAATCATCAGAGAAATGCAAATCAAAACCACTTTGAGATACCATCTAACTCCCATAAGAAGGGGTCACATCACAAAATCTCCAAACTACAGATGTTGGCATGGATGTGGAGAAAAGGGTATACTTCTGCACTGCTGGTAGGAGTACAAGCTAATATGTCTCTTTTGCAAAGAAGTATGGAGAATACTCAGGGATCTAAAAGTAGACCTGTCATTTGATCCTGCAATTCCTCTACTAGGTATATATCCAAAAGACAAAAAATCACTTTATAACAAAGATAATTGTACCAGATTGTTCGTTGCAGCTCAATTCATAATAGCCAAGTCATGGAAGAAGCCCAAGTGCCCATCAACCCATGAATGGGTTAATAAATTGTGGTATGTGTATGCCATGGAGTATTATGCATTCTTAAAATAGATGGAGAATTTACCTCTTTTACATTTACATGGATGGAGCTGGAACATATCCTATTTAGTAATGTATCTCAAGAATGAAAGAAAAAATATCCAGTGTACTCAGTACTTAATGAAATAAATTTACAAGCACTCACACTTTCATATGAAAAGTAGATCACAACTATGACCCAGGATGAAGGAGGGAGGACGAGCGGACAGGAGAGGAGGGGGGAGGTCCTATCTATGGAGGGTTAATGGTGGGATCACACCTATGGTGCATCATGCAAGGGTACATTTCGGATCTATTAAGTATAGAGTATAAATGTCTTAACATAAAAATTAAGTAAATCGGTGGTACCTGTAGCTCAAAGGAGTGGGGCACCGGCCCCATATGCCGGAGGTGGCAGGTTCAATCCCAGCCCCAGCCAATAACTGCCAAAAAAAATAATAAAGTAAATGAGATGAGGTATATATTCACCAGTGTGATGTAAATCCTCCTAATTCTATGTGAAATCAGCACATTGTACCCCATAAATGCATTAATGTATACATGATCTATGTGTTTATGATTTAATAAGAATAAATGAGTAGAAAGGTATACATTGGTTGTGTCAGAAGGCCCAATATTGCTGAAGTATTAATTCTCCCCAAATTGATCTGTATGTTCAGTACACTATCAAAATAATGTCCCAAATTGTATGTACAAATTTATAAACTATGGCTAAACATTTATGTGAAAATACAAACAATCTAGGATAGGTTGAACATCTTTGAAAAAGAAAACAAAATTAGAAGTCTCATAGTTCATATTTTAAAACAAATTATATAATTTTCTATAGTTAAACTGTTGTGGTATTGGCATTGAGGCAAACAGATAGATAAATGGAATAGAATAGATTCCAGAAATGTACTCATACATATATTAAATAATATTTTTGACAATGGTGCAAAGGAAATTCAGAGAGGAAAGGATAATCTTTTCAACAAAATATGCTGAAACAATTATACACATACAAGCCAAAACTAATTTTAATTCATACCTTATGCCATATACAATAATTACTTGAAAAAGGCAACATAAATGTAAAACCATAAACTCTAATTTGTAGAATAAAATACAAATATTTGTGTTCTCAGGTTAGAGAAATGTTTCTTCGATGTAAATACAAAGACACAATACAAAAAGAAATGATAAATTGCATTTCAGAAAAATTTATGTTCTTTTAAAGAACATAAGAGAATGTAATGACAAGCAAAGACTGAGAGAAAATATTTTCAAAGAATATGTTTAATAGAGGACTTATGTTTGCACTACATAAAGAATTTTCAAAGCTTTCAGAAAATAAATAGGCCAATTAATAAAATGAGAAAAAGGCACTTCACCAAATAAGATATTTGTATTACACAGAGGAACACAAAAATGTGTTCAACACAATTATTCATCAGGTAAATGGAAAATAAGTACAATAATATATATATATTATTATTATTATATATATATATTATATATATATATAATATATATATATATATATATTAGAAAGGCTTAAATTAAAAAGAGTGACCATTCAATTGTTATCAATAATGTGGCACAACTGGAACTTTCATATACTGCTGGTGAGAACGTCATGTATCTTAGCAACTTTGGAAAATCATTTGATAGTATTCTAAAAAGATAAGCACATCCCTACCATATGATCTAGCCACTCTACTTCTACATACTTATCCAAGAGAAATTATATCATATTTTCATACAAAGACTTATACATAAAGTGATACTAGCAGCTTTAGTAGTAGTAATCAAAACCTGGAAACAAATCAAACATCAATCAACAAGAAAAAGCAGATAAAAGTGTTCTATAGCCATACAAAGGGATGTTACCAAGAAATAAAAGGAATTAGCTTTTTTTATATGCATGTGTATCAATGAATCTCAAAATGATTATTCTTAGTGGAAAATGTCATATTAAAAGCATATACTTATGATTTTATTTACATAAAATTTTAGAAAATACAAAGTTACAATGACAGATAACAAATCCGTGGACATGAGGGAAGAATTACCAAGGAGTACAAGGAAACTTTTGTGGGTAATATAACATATGTTTTGTAGATAGTTATCTTGATTGTCATGATGATTTCATGGGTGCACAAATAGATCCAAACTTATTTAATCCTTTTTTTCAAAGATATTTGATTTCTTTTATGCCAAAAGGTTTAGGGATCATTTTTAATCTCATCCTAATGAGCAAAAAAGTAGGTTGATTCTCATATGCCTCAAGCATACATCCAAGAATTGACACCAACCTGCCCTGATAGGCATGACTCATGTGATTTCTTTATAATGGAACCAATTATACTAGTTTGTGGATACAATATACAACTTATGTCTGTTAGATCCTATCTCGAAAACATTGAAATAGGGTCGATGCAGTCAAATAACATGGTTGGAAAATTCTAGGCACTGTTAAGATTCGAGAAAGGGGTAACGCATCCTAGGTTTAAAAATAAATGAAGATATCCACTATAGATTCTGAGTGATTTTGGATCTTTAGATATCTATCCAGAAGAATAAAACTCATTTTACCACAAAAATAAATTTGCACCAGAATGTTTATTGCAGCCCAATTCATATTGCCAAGTCCCAGAAGCAGCCCAAAAGCCTATCAACCCATAAATGGATGTACAAATTGTGGAATATGTATATCATGCATACTATTCAGCCATTAACAAGATGGTAACTTTACATCTTTTATGTTTACCCGGATGGAGCTGGAACACATTCTTCCTGGTAAAGTGTCTCAAGAATAGGGAAAAAAGTATCCAATGTACTCCATACTATCATGAAGCCAATACATATTCTTACAAACTCATATGAATAATAAAACACAAATATAGTCTAGCAAGTGGGACTTTAGGAGAGAGGAGGGGAAGGAAGGAGGGTGATTCGTGGGAAGAGGGAGGGCATTCGGTGAGCTCTCTCTTAATGTGATAATGCAAGGGTATATTTCAAAATAAATAAGATAAACTTCAAATGTCTTTCCAGAAAAAATAAGTAAGTGAGGTGATGGCTATGTTAATCAGTTTGACTTAAGCATTCCACATTGTATATTAAATCATCACATTGTACCACATAAATGTATATAGTTATGATATTAATTAAAAATTAATAAAAAAATCTAAAAATTATTCAGAAAATTCCTTCAAGAGCTATATCTTTTGGCACATTCAGTATGTGTTAAGTTCCTCCTTATTTAAAAGGTAATATGATAGGCATTAGTATGTAGCAGTGATACCAGTCAAGATCCTTGTCTTCATGAAAGTCACTTTCTGGTGTGGGAGAGAGAACATAATAAGGTAACTACACAAATATATACATTTAAGTAGTAATAATAGCTATGCTGCCTTTCTACATTTTATGCAAATGCCTAAATGAAGAAATGAAGTGATGTATGTGATAGCCTTGGGAACAGTATTCCAGGCATAAAACCCAACAAATTCAAAAGCCAGTAAATATAAGTGAACTTCATTATTTTAGGAAGGGCAAGAAGGTCATGTGAGTTATGAGAAATGAACATGGGGAAAAGTAGTCACGTATGAAGCTTAAAGTGATTTCCACGAACCATATTAGGTTGAACCTTAAAGGCTTTGAAAAGAAGGTGAATTTTATTTAAATGAAACTAGGAATATTTTGGTAAAGTGTAATATGATCTGATTTTACTTTAAAAAACTTTATCTGACTTTAGGAGTACAAGAAAAGAAGCAGAAAGACTAGTTATGATACATTTGTATAACTAAAAAAAGAACAATTTGGTGACTTATACTGTTGTGAAAGAAGTGAAGGTGACAATTATGTTTTAAAGTTAGATCAGGCACAGTTTCCTTATAAATACAATGTATACTGGAAATAAAGAAATGAACTATCAGTTTTTGGCCTGAGCAACTGGATGAGTTGTGGTGCTATCTACTGAAACTAAAAATACTGAAACAGGAATGGAAGAGTCGTGTATTGGCCTTGATAAATATGTAAATGCTGGTTAAATATACAACAAGGGATATTGAGTAGGCAACAAGGGATATTGAGTAGGCATGTGAAATCAGTCTGGGGCAGAAGTCAGGATACACGTAGAGTGCCTCTTCAGGAGAAGAATTCCTAGGGAATAGGAGGATGTAGCAGTAACCAACGAAAACAAAAAACTGACTCTCATTTTATATTCTAGTGAAAATAGCCAATATTACTACATTACTAAAAAGTTCCTGCACAGCAAATAAAATAATCAAGAGTCAAGGCAATCTTTGGAATGAGAGAAAATGTTTGCAAATAATGTGTCTGATAAGCAGTAAATATCCAAAATATATAAGAAACTCCTATATTTCAACTTTAAAAGCCTGATTTAAAAATGGGCATAGGCCTTGAATAGACATTTCTTTAAGGAAGGAAAACAGAAAACAGTTATATGAAAATGGGCTCAACATCACTAATCATCAAGTAAATACAAATCAAAACTACCATGAGATATCACCTTGTAATTCTCTAATAATTTTATGATGCTTATCACATAATTTTTAGTTTTATTGATGTATAATTGGTATAAAAAATAAGCACATATTTAATGTATACAATTTGATGGGGTTGAACATATGCATACACTGATGAAACCATCAACACCATCAAGGTAATAAACATATCTATCCAAAAGCTTCCTCCTACACTCCTCCCTATTTTGTAGCAAGACCACTTAACTTGAAGACCCACTTTCTTAACAATTTTTTCAGTGTAAAATACAATATTGTTAACTATGGGTAATATGTTATAAGGCAGATCTCTAGAACTTACTCATCTTGTATAACTGAAAATTCATACTTAATGAAAAACGATACTCCATTTACCCTTCCCTCCAGTTTCTAGCAACCACTATTCCATTCTCTGCTTCTATGAGTTTGATTATTTTAGATGTTTCATATCAGTAGAATAGTGCAGTATTTATTCTTCTGTGTCTGGCTTATTTTCTTAGCATAGTGTCCTCCAGATTCATCTGTGTTGTCTCACGTGGCAGGATTTCCTTCTTTTCTAACGATCGATAATATTCCATTTTGTGTAAGTGGTACATTTCTTTTACCCATTCTTCATTGATAGAATTTAAATTGTTTCCGTATCTTAAATATTGTGCATAATGCTATAATGAGTACTCTTGGAGACTTTGATTTCAACTCTTTGGTATATAAACACAAGTGGAATTGCTGCATCACATGATGGTTAATTTTTTGAGAAACCTACCTCTTGTTTTTCATAGCAGCTATATATCATTCTACATTTCCACCAAGTTTATAAATGTCCCAACTTTCCACAACCTCACCGACACTTATCTTTTTTTAAAATAATAGCCATGAGATGATATCTCATTGTAGTTTTGATATGTATTTTGGGGATGATTGGTGATGTTGAGTACATTTTTATTTAACAACTGTATTTGCTATTTGGACATCTTTCATGGAGAAATGGGCATAGGACTTGAGTAGACATTTCTTTGCCAAATTTTCAATCAGGTTTTTATAGTTGAGTTATAGGAGTTCCTTATATATTTTGGCTATTAACTCTTTTTCAGAAATATAATTTCCAAATATTTTCTTTCATTTCAAAGGTTACCTTTGACTGTGTTGATAATTTCATTTTCTGTGCTGAAACATTGTAGTTAACATATTCCTACTTGCCAATTTTCACCTTTGTATGCCTATGCTTTTGATGTCATCTCAAAAAAATCACTGCAAAGGCCAATGCCATGAAGCTGTTTCTCCTACATTTTATTATACAAGTTTCACATTTTCAGGTCTTATGTTTAAATATTCAATACATTTTGAGTTGATCTTGGGTATAAGATAGGAATTCAATGATTTTATAATGTTCATCATATGTCAGGTATCATTCCAAGTTATTTGCATATAATAACATTAATATTTGCAAAATCCTCACATAGGTGTTCATATTTATTTGCCAAGAAGAACTATGGAACAGAATATTTAAGAGAATTGCCAATTGTCACAATGCTACTAGGTGATAGAGTGGATTTTAATCTGAGTTACATCTTCAAGTATATGTTCTAAGCCACCATTATGCTGTTTCTTTTAGTCCCTTCAGTCTGCTCTAACAAAATGTTGTAAACTGGGTACCTTATTAAAAAACATATGTTTATTTCTTACAGTTCTAGAGACTGGGAAGACCAAGATCAAGGCATCACACATTTCATATCTCATGAGGGTTCTCTCTCTGCCTACTAGATTGCACCTTCTTACTGTGCCCTCACATCGTGAAAGGGACAAAGAAGTTCCTTGGGCCTATTCTATAAATCCATCAATCCCATTCCTAAAGTCTGCACTCTTATGACTTAATTATCACCCCAAATTTCCCACCTTCTAACGTCATAACCTTGATGGTTAGGATTTCAACATCTGAATTTGAAGAGAAAGAACATAATTATCCAGACAATATCCCTGTTCCATTCAAAAGAGCAATAATTTATATATAAAATAAATGCAGATGTATAGATATAAGGATATAGTTTTATGTGAGATAGGAATATATCATGTGTTCAGAAGAGGGTCTGCAGGGAGAGTAAAGAAACTCACAGGTAATTATGCAGCAGATGCATGCAAATTAGTGTATTTATTCAACCCCCATGACAACCCTAAATGTTAGATTACATTATTCTCATTTTCACATAGAAGACATACAGGTTGAAGGGTTGAATGGAGATATGCTTACCAGGCATAAATAGGCCTTAAACATTATGGTTATAACCTTAGCTATAAAGTAAATGATGGCAGATTATGCATAATAAGTAAATATGGTTCAAATAATGTGACTAAAAAGGCATAAAATAAAGTTTACCTTCACTGCACCTCACTTGATGCACAAATGAGGAGCTACTAAAGAGTAACTTATTTTGAAACTAGATTACTGTGTTTTTTTTCTATTTTCATAACACTAATATGAACATATTTTATGCAAAACCAAATCTGAAATACATGCATTAATACAAAGAAAGTAAATGGAATGAGGAATTTCAGCATGGCTAACTTTTCAACTTCCTTCCCTGTCATTATAATTGCCATGGTAATTTAACATTTAAAAAATCCTGACTTCAGTGTACTGTTTATCATTTACATTTGCCTACATTATTCATACTGAGATATAGAGGGTTATTTCTGTTTATTCCTAGATTATTTTAATATGAAGAGAAAAATGTTCCTGAAAATTTAGTTTTCCTTACTTCTGAATTTACCTTTCTCAGACCACTTGACTTGAAGTAAATTTAGAAATACATCCTGATTATATCCCAGAAAAATTCCATATGTGGGTTTCTTTTTTGTACATTCTGTAAACAATTTCAAATATATGCAGCCAAATTTAAAAATGCGTATGAGGTATGGCTTTTATCATCAGCATGATAAAATACATTAAAGTCTTTAGTCAGGCCATGTTTGTTTGGAACCCCCAACAATCTTTCAGGGGATTAAACTAATAAGAGTCTATAATTTTATAAGTATTCAGCACCAGATTCATTCCAGGAGCATTCATTTATAGTAGCAGTCATCTGACTTCTTCTTCTGAGACAAAAGCAGATCTGTGTGTGCATCTGTATGTGTGTGTGTGTGCGCGTGTTTAAAAAATTATACTCAACTTAATTCACCACTATATTTTTTTCTTTTTTATCAACTTCATTGGTATACACTTCATATACAATAAAATGCTCACAATTAAGTATATATTTTGATGACCTTTGCCAAGTGAATATACCAGTGATTCTCAGCCAGAATACCGCAGCACACTGGTGTACCTTGAGAAGACTTACATGTGCTGCAGAAGTTTTTGAAGACCATTAATTAAATTGCTTTCAAAAGAAGTTCAAAGCACACTAAGTATATTATTTTCCTTTACTCTTTTTGTTTCATCAACATAATTTAAATGTTCCACAGGAGTTTAACTATAGGTTCAAGTGTGCCGTAGGATAACAAAGGTTGAAAAACACTGGAATATACCCATGTGACCACCACCGCAATCAAAACAGAAGGCATTTCATTCACAAATACTTGATGCCCTCCTAAAAACCTTGAAGTCATCTTTGACTTTTCTCTCTCACGTCCCACAAGAAGTCCAACTACAAATTTAGTTTGCTTTATAGCTAACCATTCTCAGCACCTTCATAACCACCTGGTTCCAAACCACTATCATCTTTTGCCTGAACTAATTCAGCAGCTTCTCGAATGGTCTCTGCTTCAATTCTTGCTCAACCATTAGTTCATTCTCTATACAGCAGTGATAGTAATCCACATAAAATATATGGTAGATTAGAGGTTCAACACCTTTAACAGCTCCTCGAGGCCTATAAATAATCTATGTAATACTTACATAATATTGCCCCTATGCTACCATTCTGACCTTAATTCCTGCCACTCATCCTTGTTTTACTTAACTCCAGCCACACTGAACTCCCTATTATTACTTGAACATGCCAGGCACACACCTGCTTTAGGATATCTTCAACTATTATTAGTCTATTTGATTTTTCTGGTTTTCTTACATCTTCAGACGTCAGCCCAAATACATTCTTAGTATGGTGGTAATCTTTGACCACCCTATATAAAATCATTGCCCTGTCAATTTTATATCCCTTTTCCAATGCTATTTGTTTTCATTGTACTTATCACCACTTCACTGTTATATATTTATTTTATTAACCTATTGTGTGCTTGCCACATAAAATTTATATTTCAAGATTATCTAATTTTCTCCTGCTGGTATCCCTAAGGCTTAAATCTATGCTTGGGATCATGGAAAAACTCAATAATCATTCATTGAATGAATAAATATGAATTATTTATCCATGCCTGCCAAGTCCACCTCCTGGAATACATGTCAACTCTTCATGGAGAAGAATCTTGCCTCCTTTCCACAGTACCTTGTATTGAGTACATATAAATCACACAAAGATAATTGTAATTTGGTTTCTGCATATTTGAAACACTAGTCTACTTAGAATTAAAATTAGCCAGGAAATGTTGGTATCCAACATTATCTTGAATTTATATTACAGGAGTAACTAATGCACTTCATAAATTATAAAATAGATAAAATTTGTTTTTCAGGTACAACACTACATTTGCTACATGAAAGAAACATGTTTAAATGTATTTGGTATAACATTTAATTTGAATAAATTGATTTTCAGAGGCTTAAATAACTCCTGCCAAATCATAGCACTAGTACATATTATAACTAGAATTCTGATTCCTTATTTAATGGGTTCAGATTTTTTACATGTACTTCTTCCTTTCATTGCTTGTCCTTCTCCAGCCAAATGCTTCTTAGTTGCTGCCTCTTGTCCTTCCCTCATGATCTGTTCTCTCTAATCCTTGCTATATCCTGAGAAGCATCCCATTGGTCACACCTTAGGTGATCTCATCTTTATCCAGATTTACTCCTTCATGGGCTTATTGCTACCTTTACCCAAGCTAAGAGCAAATGACTACTATGTTCATTGCAGTAACTTAACTTCACATAACAAAAGTAACATACTGTTTTACCAGAAATCTTTGGTTACCTAAAAAAATGGGAAATTCAGGGGAAGTGCCTGTGGCTCAAAGGAGTAGGGTGCCGGCCCCACATACTGGAGGTAGTGGGTTCAAACACAGCCTCGGCCAAAAACTGCAAAAAAAAAAAAAAAAAGAGAGAGAGAAATTAATATGAAAAACTTAGATACCAGGGCCAGACAATAAAGTGAATAATATTATTATGTGTTTGAGATTTTTTTTATAGGCCCCAACACACATCCACTATGGTGGCTGCTGACTGTCCATTTACTTCCAGAGTAAATCATAGTTATACCTATAAGTATATGTTGATATACATCTATTTTATTTTAAACTAAGGGATACTAGAAGTAAGGCATGCAAATTAAGAGAATATTAGAATTTTTCTTTACTTTCAACCCTAAATTTTAACATGTGAATTAAATATACAAACTTTAAACTATATAAGTTATTGACATACCAACTGGATATGTCATAAACTTTTATTGAATAGCTTCTGTACATAAAGTACTGTGCCATTGTCAGAGATTAAAAACACTAATATTGCACAATTCAAGCTCCCCAAATTCTTATAATCTTCTGTAGAATCTCTAAGTGTTCATGAGAATTGGCAGGGAAGTGAATTTAACAGGAAATATCTAGCTTCAAATATAATTCCTTTGTTCAAGGATATATTCTGAGTACTTACTACAGGGCAGGCACTATGCTGGAAATGATTTAAAAAAAAAAAAAAAACCACAATAATCCCTGTACCATGGTACCTACAGAATAGTATGGAATATATTGATATAAAGCATATAACTATTTGAAAATGGAAAAAATTCTATTTTAAATAAGTACTATGAAAATGAGACAATAAGATTCTTATCTAGAAAGGAATCTAAGTGAAATATTGAGGCAAGGATAATGGATATATGAGCTGAGAGCTGAATAGTATCAACCAAGCTAACAAAGAAAAGGATGATGTCCCAGGCCAGTGTCCCAAGAATAAAGAAGACGTGTGTATGATGAATTTAGACAGAGAGATAAAGCCAGAACATGATGTGAAGACTTGTGAGAACTGCTATAAAGTTTCAAGACTAGAATAGCATTCTCATGATAAACAGGAATCTTTCTAAAAATTCTAACTTATTATATGACCTATGTTAGAATCTTGATTATTTATATATCAATAATATTGGTATTATTCATATGCTTTTCCCGAACTTATATTAATGCAAAAAAAAGACAGCTGTGCATTTGCCAATATTTAGATATCATTAGATAAAATTAAACAGAATTAAATATGAAAATCATTCTGGTAATTAATTATGTAATCTTAACATATTTGGGTCATTTGTTTTTCTGGAATAAAGGTCCAAGGAACATTTGATCAATGTACTATCTATGCTAAATGTTCTGTAATCCTGTAACTGTTCTGACTTTTATAAAAAGACACAAAAAGTTTTTCCTAAAATATATTTTTTTGTTACTCCCCTCCATTTAGAGTTATAGCTATTTATTGTATTTAAGATTTGACCAGTGTGTTTTCAACAATCTAAGTAATGCAATAAATGCATGTTATCATATTTTAAGTGCTATTTATGCTAAAAAGGTGCTTTTACATCTTTGAAATATGAAATCCAAAGTAAATTAATTCCATGGTACATATTTAGAGGTCTACTTCAAACCAGGCAAAGCTGTATATTTTTTTCAATTATAATCATGGCAAATACAATATCATAGGCATTTAACAAAATAAATAAGCTGTACAGGTCATGTTCTACTCATTATGTACTTCTGTAGCTTCAGCAATTCTTGTTAATATACAGAGAAGTATATAAATGAAATATACATACCAGATATTATTGCCATAAAAGAGAAAATTGTGCTTGCTGGGTTCTGGTTCTTAAATAGGGAACAAGAGAGCAAAAGTAAGTATAAAGGGCTCTTTCTATTTACATAGTATAATGCCTTTATTTAACACATACTATACACAGGCCCCAAAGTATACACGTTATGATTTAATAAAATATTAAAGGACATTTTTCAAAATCAACTTTTGCTCACAAAAGAAACATTTCAACATGGTATTTTTTTAAAAAAAAATATTGAATAAAAAGCTATCACTTTTCCCAGGCATATTTTATTTATCTTTTACATGTACATCTTGCTCAAGAAACTTAAGAGATTTTGGAAACTTCAGAGATCAAAGAGCTTTAATTTTGTCAAATCCACATTTTTATTATAGCAAATATATACTCCATTCGATGTTTTTTGAGATCATTCTACAGTAATCAGCACTTGAAAGCAAATCTGATTGTGTAGTTTAGCTCACTATACCTATAATACTTCATTTTTCTTCAGTGCAATAGTCAAATTCAGTGCAATTTCTTACTATATCTAAAAGGGAAACTCTTATTCAATATTATTGAGTTTAAATATATTATTATTATCATTAATATTACATATGACATTTCTAGTAACTTTTTGAAAGGCCATAATGTGCTGTGACTTCTAAAATATTAGCTCATCAATGTCATTATAATTTGAGAAATTCTCCAAAATGGTACATTATTTAATTTACTATAATTTATCTGAAATCAAAATAGAATTTGTCTTATAAAATCAGAATTATCAAAATGTCATCCCATGTGGAATTTATTACAATACTAAAAAGATAGCTTTCATTATAAATCAAGTGTAATTGAGTTCCAGCATGTTTTTTTGTTTATTACTGAAATCTGTGTGTATCTTTTGAGATATGGGGTATATTTGAGTACATGGAGAAATCAAATCTATATTTCATCATTCAGCATTTTGTATTATTAGTGAATCCAAACCTCTGGAAAGCATTAAATTGGTGTGATGTTGGAGTTGGAATTTGGGATTATCCAAATATTACATATTTAGTATGTGGATTCCAGCAGATGAAGCATATTTGAGGAGGAAAAAAGTGAGGTACAATTATCTGGATTCTGGAGAAAACAGCATAGCAGTGACAGTCAAGGAGAAATATGATGGGAGCAGAAAATTAAATATGAGTATACAATGTGATAAAAATAACAGAAAGTCAAGTACTCTTCTCATAGTTTAATGTAAGAAGTCTCTACTCAAGAGGGGTATGACATAGTGTCATCAAGTCATGAATGTAGTATGCTGTTAGCACTACAAAATGTGGGGGAGGAAATGCTGATAACATGTATCTGCAAAATAAGTCCTTGGACAGTTAGGTCAGACTTCAGTCTCACAATTATGGAAACATGACGGTGACAGAAAATGCAGAAATAGTGGATATCTGAAGTTGTCAAAATTCTAATGCATAATTCATTGGAGCTTTTCTATCATGCAGCACACTATAATGCAGAGTTTATTTGAATATAGATACATATTGGAACTCCTAAGAAAATTTTGTTACCATAATTAAAGCTTATCACTCATTAATTGATTTACTGTAGCAAAAATATTTATAGAGGAAAGATGTTGGGGCAGAGAAAGAACCATAGTTGTCCTCTATTACATTAACCTCAACAAGTTGGGTTGTATTTTATAAACCCCATTTTCTTTTGATAATTCTTTTAGCAATATACAACATAATCCTTTAATTTATCTAAATCTTTGTGAAGTTGTTTCTATGATTGTGTCATAACATCGGGCAACAAAAGTTCTTAGCTATACATTGCAATAAAAAGTAGTCATTTCTTTCATTTTCAATGTGTACACATCCTTTTCAAAGAACTAAGCTACATCTTTTTTTTTTTTTTTTTTTTTTAGACGGAGACTCACTTGGTCACCCTCAGTACAGTGCAGTGGCATCTTAGCTCACAGCAACCTCAAACTCTTGGGTTCAAGTGATCTTCTTGATTCAGCCTCCCAAGTAGCTGGCACTGCAAATGCCTGCCACAACACCCAGCTATTTTTTAGAGACGGGGTCTTGCTGTAGCTCTGGCTGGTCTCAAACCTGTGAACTCAGTCAATTTACCCACTTCAGCCTCCCAAATAAATCTAAATCTTATTCGTTCAGAAAATCATAAGAGCTACATATTAGGTTCCTAAGAACAAGGCAAGATAATAAGAAAGAAAATAAAGCGTTAATGCTTTCATTTTCAAATTACTCATCAATTCTGAGTTCATTTGCTATCTAAGAAAGTTTTATCGTGAAATGTGCACACTAAACACTTCCATCCAGTCTAAAATGCTGTCTACAGTAGATTTACAGATACTCCAATCTCTCTATTAGGAGATAAGTCTTGGTGGCACAATTTGAGATTATATATGTTTATTAATCATATATTCTCAGCTAATATGTTAACATACAAATTAATATATCTTCCCATAAACGTATTACCAAATATTTAAAAATAGATTTCAACAAACCATCTAAAACTATTTTTTCTGCTTCTACATTTAACTAAGATAGACTCTCATTGGATTAAAGATTTAAACTCAAGACATGAAACTATAAAAATACTAGAAGAGAGTGCAAACCCTTGAAGAAATCGGTCTGGGCGAGTATTTTATGAGGAGGACACCTCGGGCAATTAAAGCAGCTTCAAAAATACACTACTGGGACCTTATCAAACTAAAAAGCTTCTGCACAGCCAAGAACACAGTAAGTAAAGCAAGCAGACAGCCCTCAGAATGGGAGAAGATATTTGCAGGTTATGTCTCCGACAAAGGTTTAA